>WEDG01000700.1:0-14659 GCA_017591395.1 Schistocephalus solidus | reverse complement strand
TTATCGATTTTGGTTTAGGAACATGGTCGTTTGGGTTTGAATGGGTATGGGTGCTTTAGGGTGATATGCATGTGTTTTATGATTTTCCATGGCGTTTTGAGGGTTGATGATTCGGACAAGGACGATAACGTTTGGAACGATTCGAGGATTGGCATAGAATTGGCTGCAAAGAATTTTATAAATAAAAGTAGGTTAATTCTTCTATCACTAAGTTTATTATTTAGTATATTATGTTTTTGTTCTAAACATTCAATTTTATTTTGGGGGTTTTATGAGTTATCAATGTTACCTCTACTATATTTAATTTTTGTGATTCTCCTTATTCAGAACGTTTTATAGCAGGTTGATATTTTGCCATTTATCTATTATTTACTAGTTTACCTTAATATTGATTCTTATTTATATTTCTTATATTAATAATAGTTTGTTTTTTAGTATTTGGTCTTTTAGTGGTGAAAATAAAGTATTTTACATAGTGTTAGCTCTGATATTTTTTACCAAGGTGCCGTTATTTCCGTTCCACACCTGGTTACCTATTGTTCATGCTGAAGCCGCCAGGATAGTCTCAATATTTTTAAGGGGTTACATAATGAAGCTTGGTATTTTGGGTGTTTATCGCTGCACTCCTTTTATCTTTTGTAGTAATTTAACACCTTATATATTTTTATGCTGCATATTTAGTATTTTTTTTCTAATTACAGCTTCAAGTGAGTTAGATGGTAAGCGTTGATTAGCTTTTTTAAGGTTATCTCATATATTAGTCCCACTAGTTGGTTTTTTTGTTGGTGACTGAAGCGTTATTAAACTTTCCTTTTTATATTGTTTGGGTCATGGGATTAGAGCCGGTCTTGTTTTTGGGGTTTTATGGTTTTTCTATGATAATAGAAAAACTCGTAAACTTCTATTATTAAAGTCTGGTTTAGGTGGTATATTGCCAACACTTGTAGTTATATTTGGTTTATTGTCTTTATGCTCATTTCCCCCCACAATTCAGTTTTTTTGCGAGGTATTTTTATTATCTTCCTCTTTATTTTCTGTAACTTACATCATTTTTTGGTCTTTATACTTATTTTTTGCGGGTCTAGTACCCCTTATTTTATGTGGTCATCTACTAATCCGTGGGGAAAGTTTTGAAGGAAGGCAGTATATTGTGTTTAGTTTTAGCTACTTATTTTTGTATTTATGTTTTTGATGCTATCTTGGTATTATGCTTATTTAGTTTAGTAAGGTGTTTGTGCACGCTATGTTTTGGTTATAGAGGGTGACTTGTAGTCTACTTTTTTCTTAGCTTAAATTAAGAGCGTTAGTTTGAAGCACTAGAAGTAACTTTATGTTAGAGAAGCAAATAAGTTAAGTTAAACTGTGGGGTTCATGTCCCCTTAATATGTTGTTCAATACATTTAGCTGAGTTATGTTTTTAATCTTTGGGGGTTATTCAAGGTTATCAAGTCTGTTGTATAATCGTTTACTAAATTTATACTCATACTATTATTTGGCTATATTGGGTTCTATTATTTTGCTATTTCTCTGCTATCGGTTTCCTTATACGTATTCACCTTTTTTTTTTGCAGTGATGCTTGGGTGTTATGTCTTTTTTTGTTTTGTAAGTTTATTTTTGTCTCGGTTAAGTAAAGCACCTAATGAGTTTTTTAGCAGGTTTGTGCCCACTGGAACACCGTTATATATTTGTCCCTTGGTCTGTTGTGCAGAGACTATTAGCTACATTATACGTCCTTTTGTTTTAATATTTCGTCCTTTTATAAATTTAAGTTTGGGTTGTTTTGGTGCTGTAGCTGTAGGGGGGTTTTGTGTATATAATTGGTATTGACTACTATTGTTGGTGATAGTTTTTTTTTATGAGGTTTTCGTGGCGCTAGTTCATTGATTCATTGTCACTAGCATATTATCATTTTCTGTGGACCATTAAACATTACTATGCTTATTCGTTTTCATGGTGACCTGGTTTTTTTTTCGTTTTTTTTGTCTATACTATTTTGTTTATTTTGTGGTTTAGTAGACTCATTACTGGGGTTTTGAGTTTTTTTGGAGTTGGCCGGTTTATCTATTGTGCCCTGTTTTTTTTATTCGGGGGGTTTTGATAATATAAAATTTTATGGGTCTCTGTTAGTTTATATAGTTATGTCTGGTATTTCTTCAGTTTTTTTAGTTAGTGGGGTATTATTTTATAGTCTATACTATTTGGTATTGGTGGGGTTTATTATAAAGTTAGGTTTATTTCCTTTTTTGGTGTGGATTTACTACGTTTTTTCCAGTAGTAAATGGTATTTTATATTATTAGTTAGTGTTATTCTTAAGTTTCCTGTGCTTTTTTTTTAGTTTTTTACTACAAGAACGAGGTGCTTGTGAGCAATTTCTTTATATAGACTGTTTTTTAACTATTATGTTTTGTTCTATTTTTTTTTGATTATATAGTTTAAGGTGAGAGTTTATTTGATGTCATATGTCATTGTCTTCAGTTTCAACTCTTTTAATAGCTTGCTTTTGTGTTGATTTTTCGTATACTTTATTTGTATATTGTTATTATTCTATTTGAGCTGTTTTCTGCGTTTGTTACTTTTTTTATTTAAAGCAATTAGGTGGGGTTAAGGAAAGTTTTTGGTTATTTTGTTTTCTACTATTAATCACTCCTTTATCACTTCCTTTATTTTATAAGTTAAGTGTTTGTATTAGAATAATTTACTCTTCTTTATACTTATTGGTAGTGTGGTCATTATATAGTCTCTCAGAGCAAATTTTTTTGTATAAGCTTGCAGGAGACAGATTTTTTTCATATACATTTAAATCTTGGTATTAATTCAATGTATTTTATTTAAAATATTTACTTTACACGTAAAAGAACCATAGGTATGGCTTTGTGATAACAATGTAGTTTATAAAGAATATCGGGTTTGCGTCTCGAGGGAGGTGTACACTCTTTGTTAGTTTATAATGCGATTTTAGTTTAGAATAAGAATATTGGTTTGTCTAACCGACGGTGATTTTGGTATCAAATCGCTATGATTTTTATGCTTTTAACTGGTATAATAGGTTTATTAATAAGTCTTTTAGTAATAGCATTTTTTATTTTAGGTGAGCGTAAGATTTTAGGGTATGCACAGATTCGTAAGGGACCAAAAAAGGTGGGTATTATGGGTTTATTACAAAGTTTTGCCGACTTACTTAAGTTGGTTGTGAAGTTTAAGCTGTCTGGTTTTCAAAGACGTAGTTATATTTCATTAATTGGGGTTTTCTTTTTAGTTTTAATTGTGGTTTTTTACTGTTTAATATTGGGGGGTTATTATGGTGGGTATGAGATGAAATACTCAATTTTGTGATTTTTAGTTATTACATCTTTTAGTAGTTATGCATTACTTTGTGCTGGGTGAGGTAGTTATAGTAAGTATTCAATGCTTGGCGCAATGCGTTCTGCTTTTGGGTCTATTAGGTTTGAAGCTTGTTTTATGTGTATTGTCATATTTAGTGGTTTATCTTATAAATGTTATTCATTGGTAGATTATAGAGAAGCTAGTTGGGCAAGGTTTTTTATTTACCCTGGCATTTATTTTCTTTTTTTAATTTGTATATTATGTGAAACAAATCGCACCCCCTTTGATTATGCAGAATCTGAAAGAGAGTTAGTTAGTGGGTTCAATACTGAGTATAGAGGCATTTTCTTCACTTGTTTATTTGCTTGTGAATACATTATTATTTTTATATTTTCTTGATTAGGTGTTGTGCTACTGTTTGGGGGTGGACTATGATCTATTGTAATAATTCCTTTTAATTTATTATTCTTTATGTGAGCTCGCGCTACTTTACCACGTGTTCGCTACGATTATTTTGTTAAATTTTTTTGATCAGTAGGGTTATGCTTATTAGTATTGATGCTATTTTCTGTAATTATATAAATTTTGTTTGTGTAGATTAATTAAATCGTAATGCTGTTAACGTTAAGATGAATAAATTGTTCCGCTAACGATCACGCGGGTTTTAGTTTAATTTAAGAATAACAGTTTTGGGGATTGTTGGTCCTTTAAGGGAAATCAGAGAGTATGTATGTGCCAATAGGGCTGCTTTGCAGGTTACTTTGATATAGTAAACATAAAACTTTGAGTTTCATTGGTAATATAGCCTTATATATCTAAATTTAAGTAAAGGGTTCTTACCCCTGTGATGTGCATAGCACTGTAAGGTAGTGTTAGCTTTATTTTTTGGTATTCTAATTTTTCTGGTGCTATTTTTAATAATATCTTTTTTTACATCAGGTTTATTTAATAAGTTATCTGCCTCAAGTTCTTATTGAGGCAGTCCTTATGAGTGTGGTTTTAGGTCGTCATCTTTAAGATTTAATTGTTTTAGGTTTACTTATTTTTCGTTTTTAGTTTTTTTTGTAGTGTTTGATTTGGAAATTTCATTATTATTAAAAATGCCAGAGAAAGGTTTACTTTTTAGTAAATTTGTTTATTATTTTATCTTTTTATTAATATTAAGTGTTGGGTTTGTGTTAGAAGTTTTAGGGGGTTATGTGCGGTGAAGATATTGAAAGAATTTGTTAAATTACTGCTAATAATTTACTGTCAATTTATTTTGACTTCTTTCTTTTATCAAATTAAGTTAAATAGACTAAGTGTTTTCAAAACACTAAGTGATTTATTAAAGTCATTTGATGTTTGCATAATGACTAACTTCAAAGTTTTCAGTTGGCTTTTTACCTTAGATCACAAGCGTATAGGTATGATATATACTTTAATTGGTGTGTGGTCTGGTTTTGTAGGCTTAAGCCTTAGTGTCATGATACGAATTAAATTTGTTGAACCTTATTTTAATGTTATTTCTTCTGACTGTTATAAATTTTTAATCACTAATCATGGTATTATTATGATATTCTTTTTTTTAATGCCTGTTTTAATTGGTGGGTTTGGTAAATATTTAATACCTTTATTATCTGGTCTTCCTGACTTAAAATTACCCCGATTAAAAGCACTGAGTGCGTGGCTTTTACTACCTTCCATCTTATTTTTAATACTGAGAATGTGTTTTGGCGCAGGAATCGGGTGAACTTTTTATCCTCCTCTTTCTTCTTCACTATTTAGAGATAGTAAGGGTGTTGATTTTTTGATGTTTTCTTTACATTTGGCAGGTGTTTCTAGGGTACTAGGCTCAATAAATTTTATATGTACTTTATATTCTGCTTTTGTTGATAATTTTATTTCTCGTAGTTCCATTTTGTTATGATCTTATTTATTTACGTCAATATTACTACTTTTAACACTTCCCGTGCTAGCTGCTGCTATTACAATGTTACTATTTGATCGTAAATTTGGCTCTGCTTTTTTCGATCCGATGGGGGGCGGTGATCCTGTATTATTTCAGCATATGTTTTGATTTTTTGGTCATCCTGAAGTTTATGTATTAATTTTGCCAGGTTTTGGTATGGTTAGTCATGTTTGTAGAAATTTAGGCTGCTCATATGACACTTTTGGCTTTTATGGCTTGCTTTTTGCTATGTTTTCTATTGTGTGTCTTGGTAGTGTAGTTTGGGGGCATCATATGTTTACTGTAGGTCTTGATGTAAAGACGGCTGTTTTCTTTAGTTCTGTTACTATGATTATAGGGGTACCCACCGGTATTAAGGTGTTTTCTTGGTTATATATGATTTTAAATAGTCGTGTTTCTATGCGTGAGCCAGTATTTTGGTGAATTTTGTCTTTTATCATCTTATTTACTATAGGTGGCGTAACTGGTATAATACTCTCGGCTTGTGTTTTAGATAAAATATTGCATGATACATGGTTTGTAGTTGCTCACTTTCATTATGTGATGTCATTAGGTTCTTATGTAAGAGTAATAATTTTTTTTGTTTGATGATGACCCATTATTACGGGAGTAAGTTTAAATAAGTATTTACTACAGTGTCATTGTATTGTTTCTAAAGTGGGTTTTAACTTATGTTTTTTTCCTATGCATTATTTTGGGATGTGTGGTTTACCCCGTCGGGTGTGTGTGTATGAGTCTGGTTATGCTTGAATTAATATGACTTGTTCAATAGGTTCCTTTATATCAGCATTTAGTGGATGTTTTTTTGTTTTTATTTTATGAGAGTCATTAGCTAAAAAGAAAATTGTTTTGGGCTATTACGGTAGACCATCAATTTTATTAAATTTGTGTTGGGCTCCCACTCCTTATCATAGTAACTTCTTTAATCAGGGTTTATTTATAGATTATCGTATGTTGGTCTTTTAGTTTAGTTTTAAAATGTTGGTTTTGTAAATCAAAGATGGGTGTAACCCTTAGGCCAGTTTTATTAAACGTTATGTTATGTTTATTAGGTTTATGTGCCTTTTGCATCATGCTGTATGGAATTAGTATAACTAAGGTTATTAACCGAAAAGTTTAGATTTAGTGTTAAGTTATTTAGAAATAATACGCGAGTAGCGTAGTTAAACTTAACATTGGGTGTGATAAATGAGTCGTTAAACTTTATAACTGTTAGAAAAACACGCTTATAATAAACCTTCAGGGTGAAGAGATCCTGTAGGAGAATATAACTTTCTTAAACTTACTATTTAGCTAGGGTTAAAATTACCCTTGTGTTGTGTGTATGTTAAAATTGCTAATTTTGGGTTGTTTTGGTTTATAGTAAGTGTTTTTCTAAATGTAACTTTGTGTAATTAAGTATCATTCAATAAGTAATTTTATTAACTTTTTTGTTTCTCATTTACATCCCGTCTGTTTATTAAAAACATTTCCATATCATTTATTTTATATGGTAGTACCTGCTCTATGTGTTATAAATGGCCGCAGTATCTTGACTGTGCGAAGGTAGCATAATTAATTGCCCTTTAAATGGGGGCTTGTTTGAATGGTTTGACGTGGTTGTCTTTAACATAAAAGTTTTTATTGAAATTAATGTTGTGAATTCAGAATTTACATTAGTTAATTAGACGGAAAGACCCTAGGATCTTTACAAATTTTGCTTGGGGCAAGTGAGAATTATTTATTTGCTTTAGGACCCTTATAAAAGTTTATAGGTTTAAGTTACCCTAGGGATAACAGAGTAATAGTTTATTAGAGTTCTTATCGATTAAACTGTTTGCTACCTCGATGTTGACTTGGGTTAATGCTCTGGCGCAGTAGTTAGAGGTTTGGGTCTGTTCGACCCTAAGTACCCCCATGAGTTGAGTTAAGACCGGCGTAAGCCAGGTCGGTTCTTATCTATTTTTCTAGTTTGTTAGTACGAAAGGATTGCAAACTATTTTAGTGAGTTTATTGCCTTAGGTCTTAGTATTGCAAATACTAATGTGAATAATTTTATTCTAGGCTCTATAATATCTGTTTAACTATGGCAGTAGAAAGTATTTTAAGGTCACCCGCATAAAAAGTTTTTATACATTTTGTTTAAGCACCAGATGTGCTTTTTTTATTAGCGGCTAGTATTTTATTTAAGTGAAAACTTTATTAAGGATCTTAGAGTAGAGGGGATTAGGCACAGTGCCAGCATCCGCGGTTATTCTGTTTTCTCTGCTTTTTTATGGTTTATCTTAAAGTTAATTATATTTAAAGTTAGGTGAAATTTTTTTATTATTATTACAAATAACTTTACGAGTAACAAGTAGCTATTTTGTGAAAGGGATTAGATACCCCCGTAACTGGCTATGTAATATTACTTAGTTTTATAACTAAAATAGTTTGGCAGTGAGTTATTCCTATCAGGGGAAGGTGTGTTATAAAGGACGATCCGCCCATTAATTTACCTTAACTATGTTGGTGTATATCTGGTTTAATATTATTGCTTAGTTGCGTGAATTTGTGTATAAATTTTTAAGCTAAGTCTATGTGCTGCATGTTAAGGTTTTCATGCGTTACCCTTATAATGATTGCCGTGTAATAGGTTGTTATTTAGGACTTGATAGTAATTCTAAATAAATTTGTTAGTGTGAAAGTGGTTTAACTCAGGTACACACCGCCCGTCACCCTCGATTATTTTGAGGTAAGTCGTAACAAGGTAGCCCCAGATGAATCTGGGGCTAATTGCCATTAACTTTCACCCTTTAGTATGAAGCTACGGCAGTAATGAAATTTTCTTTACTTTATTATGATATAGTATGTTATGTTATAGCTCTTTGCATTTTTATTGTGGTTTTTGTTTTTGTTTTACTATTCTGAAAAGTGCGAGGCAAGGGTAGTGTAAAATTTGGTTCGGATAATCAAACTGTTGAGTTGCTTTGAACTGTAATTCCAACATTTATTGTTCTTATTTTATGTAGGTTAAATGTTAAATTTATTACAGCCGGTTTAAAAAATTTGTCTCAAGAGACAGTTAAGGTAATTGGCCACCAATGATACTGAACTTATGAGGTTTCTGGTAGTACATTTGATTCTTTTTTGTGTAAGGACGGATTTCAAGTTGATAAGCCATTACCTTTACGTTATGGGGTTGTTTATCGTTTATTAGTTACTTCCGAAGATGTAATTCATTCATTTTCGGTACCATCCTTACAGATAAAGATGGATGCTATACCAGGTCGTATTAATTCTGTTTTTTTTGTACCTGACCGTTATGGGTCCTTTGTTGGATATTGTAGTGAATTATGCGGTGTCGGACATGGCTATATGCCAATAGTTATAGAAGTTGTTAAGTAATTTCTACTTTGTTGTACTATTAAGCATAGTAGCTTTTCGTGCTACGGGTGATATTTTATCAAGTAGGGTTAAATGGTGTTATTATCTATCTCATTTTTTTTTTATTTGTTGGGTTTGTCATTGTTTTGTTTGATTAGTCATACTATGTATTATTGTTTATTACTTGTTATAAATTCATTGATATGTTGTTTTATCTCATATTTGTGCCTGGGGTTTAGTTGATATGCTCTATTGTTCTGTTTGGTTTATGTTGGGGGAGTTTATATACTATTTGTTTTTGTGTCTGTTTATAGTCCTAATACTAGTATTATCCCTTATTGAAGCGGGGGTAGTATAATGTTTATACTACTATTATCTTATTTTATAGTCGGTAGGGTCATTATTTACTTAAGACCGGTTAAATATGAGTCTAGTTTAATATTGTGCACTAGTTATGAGGGTTATTTTTACGTTTGTATGTGTTTGATGTTATTATTTGGTTTTTTGTTCTTAGCATAGTTATGAGTATAAAGACAGGTTATTATCGTTAAATATTTAAATATTAACACGTTCTGTGAAATTTATAGAATTATGTAAATATAATATTTATTAATTATATAAACAGATTTAAACACTAGTAAATTTTAGTTTTTTTGTCTAAAATTTACTAGTTATGTAGCCCTCACTACTCACATTTTTTAAATTTTACCGTACAACTATACGGTAAAATTTAAAAAATGTGAGTAATGAGGGCTACATAACTAGTAAATTTTAGACATATCATCGGCTTGAGTAAACTATAAAAATAAATTTTACATAAATTTTACATAAATTTTTAAATCGTATAATATTTACTATTTATTAATATAAAATTTTAATAAATAATAGTGTGTATAAATATTCTGGTTTAGCATATATAATGCAAAGGATTGTAAATCCTTTTAAGGCTTGAAGAGCCAGTCAGGTAAAACTCAGTTTATTTGATGAATATTTATTTATTATACAAACAAATTTAAATGGAGAATAAATTTCAGATATCCCTTAATTTGAGAAAAATCTAAAATTAACGACATACAAATAATTTAATTTGTAAATTAACTTCAATAGTATAAGTAACTTTAAGGCTTGAAGAGCCAGTCAGGTAAAACTCAGTTTATTTGATGAATATTTATTTATTATACAAACAAATTTAAATGGAGAATAAATTTCAGATATCCCTTAATTTGAGAAAAATCTAAAATTAACGACATACAAATAATTTAATTTGTAAATTAACTTCAATAGTATAAGTAACTTTAAGGCTTGAAGAGCCAGTCAGGTAAAACTCAGTTTATTTGATGAATATTTATTTATTATACAAACAAATTTAAATGGAGAATAAATTTCAGATATCCCTTAATTTGAGAAAAATCTAAAATTAACGACATACAAATAATTTAATTTGTAAATTAACTTCAATAGTATAAGTAACTTTAAGGCTTGAAGAGCCAGTCAGGTAAAACTCAGTTTATTTGATGAATATTTATTTATTATACAAACAAATTTAAATGGAGAATAAATTTCAGATATCCCTTAATTTGAGAAAAATCTAAAATTAACGACATACAAATAATTTAATTTGTAAATTAACTTCAATAGTATAAGTAACTTTAAGGCTTGAAGAGCCAGTCAGGTAAAACTCAGTTTATTTGATGAATATTTATTTATTATACAAACAAATTTAAATGGAGAATAAATTTCAGATATCCCTTAATTTGAGAAAAATCTAAAATTAACGACATACAAATAATTTAATTTGTAAATTAACTTCAATAGTATAAGTAACTTTAAGGCTTGAAGAGCCAGTCAGGTAAAACTCAGTTTATTTGATGAATATTTATTTATTATACAAACAAATTTAAATGGAGAATAAATTTCAGATATCCCTTAATTTGAGAAAAATCTAAAATTAACGACATACAAATAATTTAATTTGTAAATTAACTTCAATAGTATAAGTAACTTTAAGGCTTGAAGAGCCAGTCAGGTAAAACTCAGTTTATTTGATGAATATTTATTTATTATACAAACAAATTTAAATGGAGAATAAATTTCAGATATCCCTTAATTTGAGAAAAATCTAAAATTAACGACATACAAATAATTTAATTTGTAAATTAACTTCAATAGTATAAGTAACTTTAAGGCTTGAAGAGCCAGTCAGGTAAAACTCAGTTTATTTGATGAATATTTATTTATTATACAAACAAATTTAAATGGAGAATAAATTTCAGATATCCCTTAATTTGAACAATTTATAAAGTTATTTATAATAAAAATGCCAGAGAAATTTATGGGGTTGATTTAGGTTCAATTTACAGCCACAGGCTTTTTTATTTTGTAAAAAAAGAATATATGTTAACACCACTATAAGTGCTTTTGACTTGAAATCAAAATGATTGTTTTTATTAACAATGTTAACTTATATCATCCTAGTGGTTATGTCAGAAGTATATGAGTTAGCTTTAAGCGTTAATTATGGAAAATTTCCTAATCACTAGTATACTAAAGTCTATGTTACGGCCATAGAGTAGATGTTAGCGCATCATATACTTTTAACTATGTTATTTTTTTCAATTAGTTTCATTACAGTTTTAGTTGTTGCTTTAAGTTGTTACGGGGGCTCATTTTATATAATTTCTGTACTAAAGTTATTATTCTGTAAAGGAGGGTTTTGATGTAGTTTGGCTATTTTTGATAGTGTGTCTTTTTTTATTTTAATCATGCTGGGGGTTTGTTTTTTCTATGTAGCTAGATATATACATCATTATTTTGGAGGTAGAATAAGAGGATTTGATTTAAGCAAGATAGTAATAATTTTTGTATCAGTTATGGCGGTACTAGTAACCACAGGTGATTTTTTAACTACTTTAATCTTTTGAGAATACTTGGGGGTGGTTAGTTATTTTTTAATTTTATTTTATTTAAGTTACTTAAGATTGCGAGCTTCAGTTGTTACGGTGGTATCTTCACGCTTTGGCGATGTATGTCTTTTTTTTGTTATTGCCTTAAGTTTTTGGTGTGGTATAAATAAGTTAGCTTGGGTAATATTATTTTTTTTATTATACTAACAAAGAGTGCTAGGTTTCCGTTTATTAGGTGATTACTTGAAGCTATGCGTGCACCAACACCTGTGAGTTCACTTGTACATTCATCTACATTAGTTGCAGCGGGGGTTTGATTTAGTATGCGTTATGATTTAGTGTTTTATTCAGATAAAGTTTATATCATATATTTTTGTATATTAATGACAATTTTTATAACAGGAACTTGCTGCTTTTTCTTTTTAGATTTAAAGAAGATAGTAGCTTTATCTACATGTAAAAAAATAGCTTGATGCGTTTTTTATTTAATATATGGTGATATTCTTCTTTCTTTATTTCAGTTAGTTAGACACGGAGTATCTAAGTGTTTACTTTTTATGCTAGTTGGTGACATTATGAGAGGTACAAGAGGATCCCAGGCTAGAAATTGTATTTATTCTAGTCCTTTATATGGCCCTTGGGGTATTTTTAGTCTATTTTCAATCATACTTGGTTTATCAGGAGCCCCATTTATCGGTGTTTTTTTACTAAGCATTTACTCTTGAGAGGATTTTCATCTTTTATTAAATTTCCAGTATTTTTATTTATTACTTTATGCGTATTTTTATCTTATTTATATTCTTTCCGCCTGTGTGCCATTATTTCGAAAGTTAAGATCAGTGTTAGCTCGGGTACATACTTTTTATGTGGTAGGGGCGTGATGGTTTATCTATGATTAGCTTTAAATTATTTTACTGGCTCTACCGTTGATGAAAAATTTATTGGGTTTAGTTGGGTAATTATTGGCACATTAATATTTCAAATTATATCTACTCTAGTTTCTTACTTTCTTTATGCAAGTGTTATACTTAGTTGATGAAGAAGCTCGTTATTTGGGTGTGATAACCTTGTTGAATACTCCTTTGAATTATTTAAAAGCTTACGTCTTATTTTAGGTCAGTTCTATTACCGATGAGACAAGGAATGTATAACATTATTAGTAATGAGTAGTGGAAATTTAGGAATTGAAAGATTAAAGAATCTTATTAAAATTTTAATGAGTTTATTAATATTCATGTTAACGTGTTTTTATATATTATATTAATATTAAGGGTTATTGTTATATTATTTAAACTTGTAAGGGTTATTGTTATATTATTTAAACTTGTAAGGGTTATTGTTATATTATTTAAACTTGTAAGGGTTATTGTTATATTATTTAAACTTGTAAGGGTTATTGTTATATTATTTAAACTTGTAAGGGTTATTGTTATATATATATTACTAAGTATAAATTTGTACTGTTATACTAGGGTAAGTTTATGTTATTAGTATAGTATAAATTTGTACTGTTATACTAGGGTAAGTTTATGTTATTAGTATAGTATAAATTTGTACTGTTATACTAGGGTAAGTTTATGTTATTAGTATAGTATAAATTTGTACTGTTATACTAGGGTAAGTTTATGTTATTAGTATAGTATAAATTTGTACTGTTATACTAGGGTAAGTTTATGTTATTAGTATAGTATAAATTTGTACTGTTATACTAGGGTAAGTTTATGTTATTAGTATAGTATAAATTTGTACTGTTATACTAGGGTAAGTTTATGTTATTAGTATAGTATAAATTTGTACTGTTATACTAGGGTAAGTTTATGTTATTAGTATAGTATAAATTTGTACTGTTATACTAGGGTAAGTTTATGTTATTAGTATAGTATAAATTTGTACTGTTATACTAGGGTAAGTTTATGTTATTAGTATAGTATAAATTTGTACTGTTATACTAGGGTAAGTTTATGTTATTAGTATAGTATAAATTTGTACTGTTATACTAGGGTAAGTTTATGTTATTAGTATAAATTTATTATGTTACTTTTCCAAAGTAAAGATCTAAAAGTTTAGGTATCATAAGGGTGTCATTTTTACCTTTATTTAATTCGTTAATTTTTGGTTTATTATTAATTAGTATGTTCTTGTGAAAGTTAAAAATTTTAATTATAGTTTTGTTTTTATTAGTAGTATCAATTATGTTTTTCTGATTTGATTTATTAAACTGTAGTTTCCACTACGAGTCAGCTTTTTGACTATTTATCTTAAGAGAGGTGTGTGCTTTTGGGTCTTTATTAGTTAGTTGTTTTTGGTATGATACTACTTCATTTATCAGATTATCCGGTTCTCTTGAGATACCTTTTTAGGGTGCTTTTTGCTTTTAGGCTCTAGTATAAGTGTTACGGGTTTTCATCATGTTATGTTTTGACCTTTTTCTTGAGTTTTACTTTTGTTAACAATCATATTAGGTAGTGGTTTTGTTTTATTGCAGCTTTTTGAATTTAATGAGGTGTTCATTAATATAGTTGACTCTAGGTTTTATGCAAGTTGTTTTTGTACGGTAGGGCTACATTTTATTCACGTTCTTATGGGTGTTATTGGTTTGTTAATGGTTCTTTGTTTGGGGGTTTTATCTGCAGGGGTTTACCGCTGTACATTAATCACATGGTATTGACATTTCGTGGATTATATATGACTTTTAGTATATGCTTGCGTATATGTTTGTTTTACTGATAGGTTAAATAAACTGACAAATTGTGGTTTTGTTGATTACTTTTTGTATTAGTAAAAAATGGTTTTATTATTACGTCAAAATATAGTTGACCTACCAACAAAATATTCTTTAAGTTATTATTGATGTAGGGGTTTTATGATTTCGGCTTTTATGAATTTTCAGGTAGTTAGTGGTATTATTCTTTCACTTTTATATGTAGCAGATTCTGAATTGAGGTTCCGTTGCGTGATGGATTTAACTAAAGATTCTTTTTTACATGATGTATTCGTTATTGGCATATTTGGGGTGTAACAATACTTTTGTTTTATTTTTGTGCATATGGGGCGGGCCTTATATTATTCAAGATATACTAAGAAGGCTGTTTGGAAAGTAGGTTTTATTCTTTATATACTAACTATGGCTGAAG
>WEDG01000699.1:0-26215 GCA_017591395.1 Schistocephalus solidus | reverse complement strand
ACCAACCCCCACCCTCACTCCTGGCATCAATTCCATTACTCCCACCATCATAGAGACCACATCATTCTACTCATCGCCTGTCACCTGCACCACCGCAATCACCACCGCCTTCGCCTTCACTACCACCACCACCATCAGCGATGGGAAATCTCTCCTAAGCTGTCCTCAATGCGACCGCACATTCACCTTACGCATCGGCCTGGTCGGTCACTTGCAAATCCATCGTACAGAGACTGGTGAGCCAGTGCCCGGAGCAGCAACACACAGCAGAGATTGCCGCCTCCACTGCTTTCACTGTCCTCGCGCATTCACTCAGCGCATGGGCCTATTCGGTCACATGCGCATCTATGACAGCGGAATTCACCACAAAGCCGACAACACCGATACACCATGCACACCTTCCGCTCCTGCCTTTCTTAGCGCCACTGCCACCCCCACTACCATGAATGACACCCCCCAGCCTCTACCGAGTTCTCCTGCCCACCCTGCCCCCGCAACTTCAACTCACGCATCGGCCTGGTCGGTCACCTGCGAATCCATCGCACGGAGGCTGGTGAACCAGTGCCTGGGGCTCCGACATACAGTCGACGCGCCCGCCTTCACTGCACCCGTACATTTACACACCGCATGGGCCTATTAGGACACATGCGCCTGCACGACAACCTGCGGTAAACCACCAGAGGCTAAGCTACATTAGCGCACACTACCTACACCAATACACTCGACAACACCCTCACAATCACCATGTACCTGAGTTTATCACGATTTTCTAGAAACCGTGGCTGGGAAGGCTGCCGATCTGACGCTTCCACCAGACCACGCCGTCGGCTCAGTGTATGTGATGTGTGTCGAGTCGCTGACCAGTGGACTGAGAGTCAGACGGCGATGGCTCCTCCATATCCCCTAAGTAAGTAAATCCTGGTGTGTGCGTTATGGGGGCCAGATCGCGCTGTGGCGCGCGAAGACGGGTACGCCGATCCGTCAGCCAATGCGCCCACTCACGCATCAGGCAACTGACCGGCTCGGACAGTGGTCTGATGGTGGGGGTGAGGGAGAGAGTGAGGTCGACAGCTCAGCGAATTTTCCTCACTATAAACAATTTGACGAGCTTGAAACTATCACGGTGCGCTAAAAGCCGTGGCTTGGAAGGTTGCCAACTGACGGGATAACTCGGACCGCCTGGTCAGCCCAATTGTGTGTTTTGTATGTAGTGGCTGGCTGGCGGACTGAGAGTCAGGCTGCAATGGCTCCTTCTTAATGTGGCCTTTATGGCACTCCCACTCTGTGGTATCCGAACCAGGTTTGGTGGTACGCCCAGGGGCGGCTCCGGCCGCGCCAGCTGCCTGCGCCCTCTCCCATCTCCGATTTTTTGACTCTGTCTTGACACCGGGCTCAGGTGTGCGAGGAGGAGAGAGTGCGGTAGCTGCAGCGCAAGGCTACTATCACTTAAAACTAATTCACGGGCAAGTCACCATCCCTGCACCACCTGGTGTGGAGCATACGATGGACCTAGTCGAAATCGACGGTCGAACTGTCGTCGACGGCGAAAATAACCTTCTGAAGTCTACCCTGACTCCCACGGGGAGTCAAGGATTGCCACATAATTCTGTGAACAAATTCATTGCCACTTCCCTCTCGACCAAGGACAGCCCTGATGATGCGAAGGATAAGATCTGCGCAAACCTGCACACCATCCTGGCATCTGTGCCACGGGCGAAAAAAATACTGACAGGCCCTGGCGACTTTAATGCCAAAGCCGGCACAAAGCACGCTACCTGGAAGGTGTTGGTTCGACACGGAAGTTGTAGCTGCAGCAGTAATAGACTCCGTCTCCAACAGGCAGGCACCAAACATAATCTGGTCGTGAGCACTAGTCTCTTCCACCTTCCACTAAAGGATACAACTTGGATTCTAACATAAAGGAGGTGGAGGAAATGCAAAGTAATTGGATGACTCGCGTTGATGAGGAAATTGAAGGATACACAGACTGTAAAACGGTCTAAGACCCTCAAACCATCGGAAGGGTACCGCTTCTACGCTCCGACGTAACGGCCAACTTGGCAGAAAAATTACAAATTCCTGAGCGTAGAGTTAAGCACTCTATAGTCCTCAACCAGTCATCCAGTATATCTGATGAAATTACCAATAGAATCTCCCAAACTGATATCACTGCAGACTTCGACAGACAGTAATACTTAAAGGAGGCACTCAAAGTGCGTATAACAATTATCGCACGGCAAAGCGCCCGCGGCCAACCCAATTCCAGCCGAAATCTCCGAATGCGGCGACCCGCAATGCATGAACAAGGTCACTTCACTAATCCAGGAGATGCGGATGCGCGGATGAGTACGCGCTAAGCACCACAACGGGAGAGAAAATGCAGCGGAGTGTGGATGTCCTCACCTTTGGATGCTCCATTTTCAGACTGACCACCAGCACGGAGAAGTCAGTAACCATGCACTAACCGATGCCGAATGTTGAGCACAACGAACCCCGTATCAATGTCAATGCAACCCCCTTAGATAATTAGAGAAATTTGCGTACTTGGGGACTGAAATTTCAAGAAACATCAAGAACAACAACGAAATAACAAGCCAAGTCTTCAAACCCAGTTAGGTCTGCGGCTGACTACAGCATTTCATATAGAACCGCGGCAGCACGCCCCTAAAAACAAAACTGATGATGTTCAAGGCTGTTATCCTGGCAACGCTTTTTTAGGGGGCGAAAACGTGCACTGTCCATGAATGCCACGCCAGATTACTTAACCATTTTCACTTCAGCTACCTCCGAAGAATGCGGAAGGTGATGTGATAAAAAAGGATCCCGGAGGTAGAAATCCAGGAAATAACCGGTATCAACAGTATCCAAGCCATGCTCGGTCAGATAAAACTGTGCTAATGAGGCCACGTCGTGAGGATGGATGAAGAAAGCTTGCTCATGCGGCTATTCTAAAGCAGCGTCGGAGGGACTGCTCGCAGACAAGGCGGACAAAAGCGTCGATACAAGGACATTCTGAAGACCATCAAGCAATTACGAACCAATCACAATAGCTAGGAGCACCTCGTTCGAGATCGATGAGTCTGGCAGAGCAGCCATCTTAGGAGCTCGAAAAACAATGCTGCAGACACATAAACATGCGAACCTTAAAATCGTGCCGACATTGTCAATGGAAATTCCGGACGCTCACAAGCATCGCTGGAGATTTTGGGACCCAACCCGCTCCTCGTTTCATAAAACATTGTTAGCACCCGTATCTTCATTGCGGAAAGTCCTGCCAAGTCGCCCCCCATCACCACCATTGCCACTTTCACCACCAAGATGAACTGAGTTCCAGAATATTCCCGTTGCGAGAGCACATTCTAATCACGTACCAGCCTGGTCGATCGCCTTCGAATCCATCACGCTGAGACCGGTGAACCAGTGCTAGGAGACGCCGACCTACATTCTTTACTACCGTCTAACTTGCTCACACTGTTCCAGTACAGTTGGGCCTAGCAGGAGCCTGGTTCGCCCAATGGGTATCCAATAAAATTTTCAGTAAAACACAATCCAGATCACACCCGAATGGCTCTTCCCAAATGCACACACATGCTACGCCATACACAAACTTACCTCACATAATGCGCATACGCGGAATCTCTCCGTAATCCATTACCGTAAGAATGACTTGCATGGCCGCCTACACAGGAAACAGGAATAGGAATGCCCCGACTACTAGACATAGGTGGCCTTATCATGAAAATCAGGATGGGTAAATAATTCCGCGTCTCAGCCCTAATACTAATCATGGCAAAAAACTAAACGTTAACCTCAACCCTAGCCCTACCTAAACCCAACTCATAACTCTTAACATAATCTTGACCTAAATCCTAACCCTAACCCTCACCTTTATCTCAAATATGATTGTCCCAAAATTCGGCACAAAGACACATGTATTGCAGACGGTTTTTGTTTTCATGTTTAAGGTGGTCATACAAGTCATTCTTACTCCCATCGCACTTCACTCCTGCAGCCTACACCCGATATACCCTGCCAACGTCAGTATAGCGGACGAAGCATAGCATGTCAGCACAGGCATACCTCGCATACGTGTGAGGCAGGCTCTTTGATGTAACCTGTTATATGAAGCAGGGACCAGTTTGGGGAGAGGGGCACATGCCGACGAGCTGTTCAGCCTCGTCAGTCACTACGCACAACCTTCTTACCGGGCTCAAACAGTCGACTCGCTGCGATGAGGGCGAAGGGTTCAAAGAACTGGAGAATCCCCTCACTGAGGTAAATATATGCGCACACGCCTATACTATAAGAAAGCTGACGCACTAGCACCTATCAGGACGTTTCAGAATTTGTGTACCGAAAGGTTGTCAACTGGCGGGGAGCTAAGCCGCAATCAGTTAACACACCTGATGTAGACGCTTTGGTTGATAACTGACAGACGTGCAGGCCTGCAGGTTAAAAGAGCTTCTAAAATCCTCACAACACCGGTACTGAGGAAAAGTTTTAAGGCACGCTTTAAGTAGCTGCTTGGGTTGCATGTTCTGATTGCGAGGGACCCGGTTCATCAACTAAGTGCGACCTGACAACCGCGAACCTCCTCACAAAATGGAAATTTGGCGCTTATACAAGTTTTAAAGACATGTTGTTACCTTCGCACAGACTGGAGCTCGTAGCTTAAAAAATCAGTTGGCCCCCCTAACTTCAACTCTTACTATGATATATGACTCGTGACACAAACTGGTTTTATTAAACAGTGCTGTGTTCAAACTCAATCAGGAGAGTAGATCTCCAAATGTTGCATTAAAATTAGCAGAGCTTGCAGTGAGGTATTGGGAGCTGAGTTCCACACTCTTAGTTTTGTAACCAACTCATTTGGCCGTTTTCTATCATAAAAGTTGCTTGCACACAGTTTGCAGAAGAGGCACTTTAATGATCTGCGGTGTTAGGAGTCTTTAAGCATCCTTTATTAGTTGGACTTGCGGTAATGCTACACAATAACTCGGCCCAGTAGTCCCCACGCTGACAACCAGTGGAGACCCGTAACTTTATAGGATTCGTCCTGTAAAAAGGATGTGTTTAAAACAGGAATCCCATAGCTCCGCTACCTAGCTGGATTTTCAGCCCCGCTCCCACTTGCCTCAACAGCAGGGTGGAGCACATCTACGCTGTACACGTCAAAAAACTTGTGTCTGGAAATTTACTTGTTCACCCACTTCAAAAAGCCCAAATCAATATCGAAAGACAGAGGCTTATTTTTGGTATACCACGTCATTATTGTTCATGAAGGCTGTGAGAGTATAGTAGCGTAGGCGTTTGGGGGATTAAACTTGAAGTTCTTTGCAGTGCTTATTAACAACTACCCGAACATGTTTGAGATGACTTTTGACCAAAGGAACTGCTAAGGACTCTAAAGACTGTGCTTATAGTGTTAAATAGTGACTGAGGGAACATGTCACGGTTATTCAGAGAAAATTCCCTTTATTCTGGTGTCTTAAAATTTCTCCTGCTTTTCCTCTATCCCCTCCTATCTCTACCTCCTACTATTGCATGCCTTACATATTGCACGTCTGTCAGCTCCTTAACATTTACATCCTAATCCAACTCCTTCCCTATCTCGTAGTCCTCCTGCTCAAACTACTCCAGTGTTATCTCGTCCTCATACAATGCGTTATTCTCCTTTTCGCAAAAACCACCTTGAAGTTCTCTATCTCTTCATTTTCGTTTATCGCCTCCTAATCCTACTTATATTTCTTCTCTGTAGTCATTCTCCGCCTCACCTTAGCACCACCTACTCATCAAGCTATTTTTTCCACTCCCCTCCCCCCCCCCCATCCTATCAATCATTTACTTTCCTCCTCCACGCCCGTTCGTCAAAAAATGCAAAGGTTAACCCATTCGAAGTGACTGAAAAATGAAAACACAATGACTCAACTTCAAATAAAAATAGTTTGTTAAATTGCTTAATCAACTTACAGTAGGTTGGCTCTTCAAATGCGGCGTCACCTGACATATCTATAAAAAGAGGACGATATTGTTATAAGAGCACCAGATGATTTAAATGAAGATAGTTTGACCAAGCAGCTGACTAAAGACCAAAAATTCACAGAATAGAAACCGAAAGCATGGATAATTAGTATCCGAACATTTGTATCTTCGTGTTTCTGTCACTAATGACAATTTAATCTCACATTTCAGAAAAATATGCTCTGAGAAGATGGTATTCAAACAACAGGAAGACCACAGCACATACTGGGCACAGAATAGAGAGATAACTTGCCGAAGACATCCTAAGTCACTTCTTCTGCCTGAAAGCAAGCCCCTTCCCCAACTCCGAGCTGACTGATTAGTTATAATACCGGCAGACCCCCAATTCCCTGCTCTGTCAAAAGACGGACAGCAATTAAGCGACTCGGAACCAACAAATGCGCGATGAAGGTGACCTGGCAGTCAAAATCGACAGCATCTGTTAGGAAGTAGATTCAGAATTTATCGGAAAGCCTTTTTCGCAAAAATGGCATAATGTTCGTCTCAATGACTGCACCAAGACCATTATTTTCCCTTTCCTCGAAAGCTGCTATCAAATTCACAAAATCTCTGATGGTGCACAGGCAAGAAGAATTAGGCAAAGCTTTCGACCTGACAGATTTTTCGCAGTCTATATTGAATCTGTGACAAACATTCGAAAAATAACTCTATTTTACAGCCAGCTTAGTAAATTATAACGACTAGTTTGTGTCAAAGAAACACATGAGAACAATGTTTAGTGTATTCAAAAGAAGTGATGAATTGGAGTAATTTTAATTCCAATTGAAGTTAACGTAACCCAAATGTTAATTTTATTTACCCCAATCTCGTTTCCAGCAAGTTTTGAATCAATCGGACAAAAAATGCAGAACAGACATTTTTAAAAGGGCTGCCCCCGTCTCCGCTTAATGTTCTTGCTGATCGACAATGAAGTATCCATCGTTTTCATTGACCCTCTCCTAGACAAAAACGAATATTTTATTGTTTTTTTTAGTATTGCGGTTGGCCCTACGTGTTTCATAAACATCCCAAGTGCACGCATGATGGACGTACGAACACTTGAAGTTTAATAAATATGCCTTCCCCACGGCTTTGAACAGTTTGAGACTTAGATGAGGCTGGACGTGAAAACATCGTAGGGCCTTATCGAGGAATATCTAGTGGCTGTATATTCAGTTTTATTTGAAAGGACTGTCAAACAGTCTGAGGGTCATCCCCCGTGATTCGATGGCGTACTACTAAGCTAAGTAAGCCCTGGAAACTAAAGCAGCATGAACAGGGTCTGACTTCCGATACAAATGAAATGGATCCATCATGAGAACAGACCGGATCTTAGTATACAAGACACAGGGACTATTAACGTAACGATAGGAGAAACAACGAACAAGCAAATGCATTTTCGAGAAGCAGTGGCACCTACACGAGAAGCAGAGGGCGTTAACTCCACATTCGCTCAACACCTTTGACGTTTTCCACGTAGATGGCTGAGAATGTACACATTTTCAGCCCTGAACGATACACCGAATATATAACTCGGTTACTGAGCAAGCAAAGCTTGAATGTTATCTATTGCACCAGGATTTTTAACGAGGTTCTAGAGCCGGATCCACTGCCGATACCCTGGACAACCACATGTTGGGGGTTAAGCGCCAATCAAGGAAAAATTGGTGTTCAAAAAAACTGGAAGTAAGCCCTTGTCACCAGGTTATCTGAGAAGTGGTCTGGGTAACTGGCTATAAACGACCCCCAGTCAATCGCAAAAATTGCCTGTGCAGAATCATAGAGAAAGGATCCCGTAGCCGCGAGTTCTCTTTCCTTCAGTGAAAACCATAATCGGTAAAGCTTCCCAACTAGTTATGACTTATAAAACCCGTCACTAAAGCAAAAAATTTCAGCAGGGAACGGACAGTTATGGGGATGTCGAGAATAAATTCCCATTCAACACAGCCCTGGAAACAGTCGACCAACCACCACTAACGAAGCATTTTAATGAATCTGCTAGGATCGGGAGGTAATCAGCTGAATTAGAGACTTTAAGAAGGACTTTCAGCTAGCCCCTTCAAAATACCACGTTATTTGAGTTGGTAGTTAAAAGAGCTGTTCTGCAGGTGTCTCGAGGCCACTGCTCTCTCGAATTCACATTAATGACCTACGTGAGGTTATTTCTGACAGGTTTTTAATTCTTGCCGGCACCAGAAAAAGTTATGCCAGATCCATGGTCCATCAGAACCTTTTTCGAGTGTTTATGTGGTGTGAGTAATGGGATTTAAGTTCTTTGTATGCAACCTAAGGCTAAACTTATCTGTCTAAGCATAATAACACTTCACTAGAGCATTTCGCAAGTCGCATGCGTTACTGGTTTGAAAAATTCAGTCTCTGCCTGGCGTAGGTAAACAACGCTTACAAGTTACAATTATGGCAAAATTGGGGGTCGTTCTTATTTATGGACATTTTTAACGCCGTGGTGTAAAAGTATTTAGCAAACTTCGCAGCATTTGATCGGTCGCATCTGGAGTACTGTTACCAGGCGTGATCAGAAAAACTCAACTCGAACATTGAAAATTTAGAAAATGTTTTGAACCGGCAAATAAGGTGCTTAGTTTCTCTATGCTGCAGCCTAGACAATAGCTAACTAACTTGATAAATATAAGGTTACAACTTGAAGAAACGGTTCAGATGATGTTTTTCATCGCATTCCTGCATGAGATCTGGACAGAATTAACTGAAGTATTTATCCTAGCGTAGTGCTTTAGGTTGAAGTTCGAATTTACCAAGCATATAACGATGTTCTTAGAGGCCTATGGTAAACGACTTTAACAATGTTTGATTATTAAGTACTTGACGATAGGTAGCATTAATATTTTTTTAAAAAACAATTTCCATCCTGTAGAAAAATCCGTCATAGGAGGACCCACCTCCGCGACGAAACAGCTTCTGCAGACTTTGCAGGAATGAAACTCATGGACTTTATTCCATCTGCCTGCATATAACCTTGTTATGTAATTTTCAACAGAAAATTCCGAAAACGCCAATTTCGCTATCTTTAAAATTAATCTTCCGTCATGGGCATCATTCAAAGATTGAAGTTCAACGTGAAAAAAAATAGGAGGGCGTTTAGAATAACATCGGTGCATTGGAAGGCAATACAAACACGTACTGGAATTTGCGTAGAGAAGGAACTATACATGCAAAGCCCTCTATGCTGCTTTCACCGTTCTTCTGGAAATTCTTAAATTCTATTACGATTAAAAGCGACATTCACCCAGAAAACGTCTTAAAATTATATATTGAAACGATAGAGAATAGATTTTGCCCTGCTACCAGGTACTAAGGCCCTGCGCTAAGAAAAGGTCGTAAATGGAGTTGGCCGTTAATATCCCGGGGTGCCCGCTGGCATTCGAGCTAATATTACAGAACCTGTACGAGGCATTAGAGGTAGGAGAACCGAGATATAAAAATATTTTCTAGTAAAAGTCATGCGTGTTTTGGACGCCAGTTGCATTTCGTTTGAACCTAGTTTCCCATTCCAATAATATTTTACGATGCAGTCTCACTGCCTTCATTGCCTGCTTTCTCGCGGAAGCAGGCGATGGAGGAGACACACCTACGTATATTGAACCGAGTACTCACAAGTTCTGTTCAAATTTTGTTGAGTCTATTTGAGTTTTCAGCATTTCTCAAAATTGGAAATTTACCACCTGTTCTACGAGAGCATAAAAATGGAAATGTTTGGAAGAGTTTTTAAGGGTAGCAGGAAAAAAACTGCATTTGTTTGAAATAAGAAAAAATCTTACTGAGATGGGATAAACAGTCTATCCTACTCGCGGGATGTTTATGTTATTCTACAAGGTCATCTGTCGATGATGTTTTCTATTAACGGTTGAGCCTGTTTTGGGTATCAGAAGAACAGTTGGCGAGCCTACGCGTGCTTTGATAAATTCTTTTCGAGCTTGACCACATCAACAGTGCTTTTATATACGCCGGTCCAGTGCTGGAATATATACTCTTCCTGGAACCTCTCGTACAACAAGAACTGCAAAATCTCAAAGAAACCAAGTCATCTGGTCCGGATGATTTACCGGCAAATTTCTTGCAAGAAGTGGCTGGAGAACTCTGCAAAACACTAGCGCATATATTCAATTCGTCATTTGAATCAGTGAAACTGCCATCCGAGTGGAAGGTAGCAAATTTATACTCCATACACAAGACTGGGGCTCGATCCAATGTCAACAATAATCGGATTGTCAGCCTTACCTCCATTTACTGTAAAATAATGAAATCAATGATTAAGAAGGTGATCATGAAGTTCTTTGGGGAAAACCGATTACTCTCAGAGCTCCAGCATGGCTTCAGACGGAATGGCTCCTGTCTTTCCAGTTTATTATTCTCCACAGAGCAATGGACTCGCGCATTTGACGAAGATGGAAGGGTAGATGTCATCTTCACTGATTTCAAGAAGGCTTTTGACAGTGTTCCGCACAAACGTCTCATCTACAACTTATCTGAAATCGGAATAAGAGGAATGCTGCTGACAGGGATCGCAGATATTCTTACAGGAAGATAATAAACTATTTTACCACGAAGTCAATTCCTACTCCGGTTATTAATGGTGACCCTCGAGGCTCCATCTTAGGGTCGTTTCTCTTCTTAGTGTACATCACTGACTGTGTCTACGCTTTGAGCTGCAGTACCGTTATGTTTGCAGACGATGTTAAATTGTGCAGGGTCATCAGATCTGACTCCGATAGGCACGCACTTGAAGAGAGTCTTAACTGCCTTTGAAACTGGTCTGCTCTTGGGCTCATAAATATTAACGTCAGGAATTGTGTGGTCCTCAGACTCTCAACCAGAAGGATCAGTGAGAAGGATGATTCCTGTCAAGACATTCTCAATGCGCAGCCCCTTTGGATAGTTGAAGAACTAAAGGACCTCGATGTTTAAATAAACTCTTCACTCAAACCATCTTCCCAGTGTTTAAAGGCAGCTTAACGCGCGACACAGGTTTTATTTGCTCTCAGACGTGGATTTGTGCAGACATTTAAGTAACTCTTCCGAAAAACCTACGGGGCATTTGTTCGATCTCACTTGGAATATGACGTCTAGGCCTGGCGTCCATGGTTTAAGAAGGATTATCTACAGCTGGAACGAGTTCAAGTGAGGGCTTCGAAGTTGGTCAAAATCTTAGTCATCTGCCTTACGAAGCCAGACTAGCTGAACTTGATTTGTTTCCTCTCAATTATAGGCAGCTACGCGGTGACCTCATCCAAACCTACCGTAAAGTCAGAGGCCAAGAGTATGCCCTAGCATTTGCTGACTCATACGCATTGGCTGGTACGGATCATCTGCGGGGTCATCCATTTAAACTGCAGAGGAAGTTGTTCACACGGACATCCGTCGTGAAGCCTTTCCGTAGAGGGTCGTTGGAACATGGAACGGACGCCCTTACGACATGGTCCTTTCAGAAACTGTTGACACATTTAAATGCAAACTAGACACTCATTTGCTGAGTAACTATTGTACATATTATGCAGTTTTTGTCAATAGCGGCGGCTTGCGCCTGGCCCGCAAATATCGATGACCTTACATTTTCTTTTGTCAGATTTATTGCTTTAAACGTTTATTGCATTGAAATTTCGCATTCGAATAGGGTACTCAATGACGAAAGCCTACATCCCAAAATAAAGTGACTTAGATCTGTCTCGAAATCAAATCGATAGGGATGGAGCCAGGAGCCCGTGCTTGTGAACCCCCAACGTACTAAAGCATAATAGCACTGATTCCCAATTGGTGAAAATTCGTACACTTCGTAGGTTCCTATCAAATAGTAATAAGATGCATAATAATCGCAACATTCTTTGTAGATAATAATAATAATATTAATAATAATAATAATAATAATAATAATAAAGTTGTAGTTTATGCCGGTTAACAGGCATTGTCAGATGAAATATTCAGTGGGTAGAGGCTGGCAGTGGAAAAAAACTCCTGATTATATATCATTATAAATGTTTTTCCTATCTTTATGTAATTCAGGAGAAAAAACTGCCGCCTGTAAGGATGATAGCAATTCACATCAGGGAAGGTTTAACACAATTGCAGTCTGTATGCAGTCTCTCTGTCTTTGCTAGGAACCGGGATTCTGCCCCAGGCAAGAAAGCATCCGTGTACGGTTGCTCACTGTCTGCCGAAGAAGTCAGCGGGTGCAGGCTGTAGAGACGGTGCCATATCCCTCAAGGTAACACCTGGGATCGGTTTCAGGTGCCGCGCACTCCGTCGGACAGGAAAACAGATTCTACCGTGTGGGTGCCCAGAATTCTTGGAAAACTGTTCTGAATGCAAAAAAACTAGTAATAGTTATCTTAAACAAAGAATAAATCCGCTGGATTTTTATATTATGGGGAAGTTTATTACACATGGCCATGGCGTTTACCGAAAAGAACCGTCGATACTTATCTTTGCGAGCTAATGGAAGAAATAAAAAGACATTGCGATGACTGCTGCGCCGAGGATGGTCAAGCTGCCTCACAGTGGTAAGGGGATTAAATGTTCGACTATTCAAAAGCCTAAACAGCAAAAATAGTCCCTTCTGCACTCGGCGAAACCATAAGGGATCAATGTTTACAAGCCCACAGCGTTCTTGATACGACAGATTACGGTGCTCCAACGATAAAATTATTTTTGTGAAGAAGTGCTGGACCGATTCTATTATCTTCCGTTCGCTAGCGCGTAGAAGGCTAAATAGAAACGAGCAGTGTTCCAGGCCAGGTCTAATGTACATTTTATAAAGGCGGAGTCTAATATCAATAGTTTTAAAATTTTCGGAGGATAAACCCGGCAGTTCTGCGTGCTTTGGAGACAATCAGGGTGCAATGCTCTGAAAGATTGAGACCGTTGGAATATGATATGCCCAGGTCCTTAACAACGCCAGGTACATTTATATCGTGGCCATCTATGCTAAGATGAGGCTGATGGTTGTCATCGACAACCATAACGGAACATTTGTGCCAAGAAAGGGAAAGGCGCCATGTGCAGCACCACTGGGCAAAGGCCTCGAGATCATTTTTTTAATAGATCAAGCACGGTGTCACGATCTGCCGGCTTGTATCGTCGGCATACATAAAGGGCCTACCATTTCAAAATAAACCTGGCACATCATTGACAAAAAGACAAAATAAAAGTGGGCCTAGCACACTACCCTGAATAACTCCACTCCTCACACGTGCCGAGTTTGAGATAGCATTGGAGATCTTAACATGTTGTGTACGAGAGCTCAGGTAAGAAGATATCAAGATCAGAAGCTTACCACATATACCGAAAGAGGAGAGTTTTCAGAAGAAGAAGGGCATGGTAACACGATCGAAGGCCTTGGTGAAATAGAAATAGACTATGTAAAGTGCAAAGCCGTTATCCCTAGATTGTAGAAAATAATCAAAGAAAGAGAGCTGACATGTGTCACAAGACCTTGTTTTGAGGAACCCATGCTGGGCTGCACTCAATAGGTTATTCTCAGTTAAATGATAGATCATCTTATCTTTGATCAAGGTCTCCAGGATTTTCGAAGCTGCGGACAGTGTGTTGATTGGCCAAAAATCGTCAAATGACGTAGATTTACCATTCTTGGGGATAGGTCGAATGTGCGATTCCTTCCATACACTGGGAAAGGTTTCACTTTCAAGAGCTAGATTAAATATCTTACATAGAAGTGACGGGAAAATATCATTAGCATCCGCCTTTATAATACTGATCGGTACGCCATCTGGTCCAGGACTATAAGATTGACGAAAACGTCGAATGGCTACGGTTACGTCCCAGAGGGTAAAAGTTATGGTCTCGAGGACGGCACCGGTCCAAACCTGGATGGGCGGAGGGGGGGGGGCGGTCGAATTTTCAATAACAGTTCTGGACAAGAAAACGTTAAAACTATCAGCCGTCAATTTGTCATCAACTACAGGATTGCCAACGGAGTCCAGTAGTACGGGATGCCATGTTTTACTATGGGTTCTTATTGCACGTGAAAAAGTTTCGTTACATTTAACGAACGGTTTTCGACATATTTGACCTCTTTGGCTAGCCGTTTTTCTTCGGTTAGCCTCTTGGCCTGCTCAAAAATACGGTGAATCAAGGGCAGAACGGAAATGCCGTTTTGCGAATGGAATCGACGAGAGAGTTTATGCAACCTACGGCGAAAAGATAAAGGGAGATAAACCTCATGCGTGACATTTATTAATTTCTTACGGGGAACAAAGCGAGAAATAAGTGGATCTAAAACTTCGTAAAGCATACCGGTACAGGTGTTCACATCCTGACACATAAAGAAATAAGACCAGTCGTGGGAGTTAAGATTTATCAATAATTCTGTTGAAAGCGCTAATCGAAAATCAAAGAAAAAGCTTTATTTTTTTGGAAAGCGTTTCATCGGTTTGAGTTGTAGTATAGAAACAACGATATCATGGTCTGAGCTCCCAAGTGGGGCGTATAATGACACTGTCAAAGGCAGGCAACCTCTGCAGAAGAGTAGATCAAGTATGTATGATCCTCGGGTAGGGAAGTCAACAACCTGGGTCCACATGCCAATATCTACGGCCTCGAGGAAGTCCTCGAACTTTATGGGGCTGGAGGGGACCGGAAACCAGCGAATGTCAGGAAGGTTGAAATCACCTGCAATTAAGCAATACTTAACAGTTAAGTCAACTGCAGCATGTAATGCTTGTGGGAGACAAAGATAGAAATCCTCACTGGTATATGGCAGGCAATAGACACAGCCAATGGGTAAAGAGTTCCTATTTTTTAAGGTAATCTGAAGCCAGCAGCTCTCGTCAACCGCAGTTAATTTTGGATGATCTAAGGTCCGAAATGCCAGCGCTTGTTCAATATAGATACAGCTTCCTCCACCACGAATGTCACGGCTATAATTTCGAGTACATCTATAACCTATAAGAGAGAGTTCGGGGTCGGCTATGGAAGGTGTTGCCCATGTTTCAGTTGCTATAACGATATCTGGACAGTGGACAAAGACTAGAGTCTGAAGCAGGGGCATTTTATTGAGCAAGGATCTGGCGTTTAGAACGAACAGTTAAAGTGGGCAAGGTGGTTGTTTTTTAGGGAGAGCGGCTAATTCATCCAGTGGTTCACGGGCCACTGAACATAGGGGGCGGGTGCTCCCGCCCTGTACTGGAAAAAAGGTGGGATCATACGCGCCTGATGGGGGTGAAGGGGAGTAAAATATGGAGGTGGAAATGACAGACAGGGGAACTGAGCACAACTGTTAGCTATTGGGGCATGACCGGGAAATTCCTGGACAGGATACTGCAAAGTATTACTATTAAGGTGACACAGAAGTTCAGGTGAGTCTAGTAGTCCAGCAGGACCCTTTGTATTGAGAGACAACTGAGGAAACGACCGTAGAGAAAATTGGCTGCGGGGTGGGGGATGCACTATTGTGAGTGGCACAGAAGCACTATTTTGGGCAAGAATGCTTGTATGTTTCGTTTATCTGCCGCAGTATGAGGTCTGGGTGATAGCTGGAAATTCGATGTTGTTGGGATGGGGATGTTTTTGGGAGAAATAGGCGATCGTAACGGAGAAGTTTGCGTGGAGAGTCTAAATTATTGCGGTTTTCAAGTGGTTGAGACTTTGGCCGGACTTGTCTTTGAGCTAGAAATCTGCGTTGGTTTACCAGGAGTAACTGGTAAACTTGGTATGGGTATGGTAATGGGAGGAGTACTGCCGTTTTGAGAACGAAAAAAGGAAGTACTGTTTTCTTGGGATCCCAAACGATTAATCAAGGTCGGTTTCCGTGCAGTGTTAGCTGGGGATTCAGATGGCAAATCCGTAGATGAAATTGGAGGCGATTTGTTCAACATGGCAACAGCGGTAGTCATTTCTATGTTGCTTGTTGACAATTTCTAGAACAATATCTAATCTATAATCTGCATTAAAGAGCTTTATGAAGAATGAAGTTTTAATAGATTCCAATGCATAATATCCGTATAGAAGGAATGTTAGATAATAAATATTAACAACGAATCTGTCAAGTTTTCACACTTCGAACGTGAAATTCAAAAGCAGACTAGGCCTCAAACTGCGGATGAATCACCCCCGCACTTATAGTTCAAAATACCGGTAGGTGTGTTTGTTGTTTGTTATATGTGGCACCTTTACAGTCCTACTTATATAACTCCATGTAATCAGATAATCTCGAAGATATATATATATATATATATATATATATATATTGAAGAAAAAAGGGCTCGTCGGAAAATAGAGTTGTACTCGTGAATTTTCAAGTTGGTCACACCAACCCGTCGTCAGACGAAATGAACACTATATCATCTCGGAATGCACTCTACCTCAGCTATTCAATATATATATATATATAATGTGGAACCGACAAAGACAAGGGAGACCGGAATGGCCATTTCTGGCTTATTAGCCGTCATCAGTCAGTCATACCCAATCCCAAGTGTGGAACACCTGGGATTCGAACCCGCGACCTTTGGTATTTGAGTCGAACGCTCTACCATTGAGCCACGGGCTCGTTGCTTTGTCGGTTGCGATCGGGAATATGATGATAGTGTGTGGCTCACCGATCTGCTTCAGGAACATTTATGTTCCGTTGTGCCCTGGAACTCAGACTAGAGTACTCACAGGCAGTCGCATAGCGACGTGAAGCATATGTTAATAATGTGGAACCGACAAAGACAAGGGAGACCGGAATGGCCATTTCTGGCTTATTAGCCGTCATCAGCCAGTCATACCCAATCCCAAGTGTGGAACACCTGGGATTCGAACCCGCGACCTTTGGTATTTGAGTCGAACGCTCTACCATTGAGCCACGGGCTCGTTGCTTTGTCGGTTGCGATCGGGAATATGATGATAGTGTGTGGCTCACCGATCTGCTTCAGGAACATTTATGTTCCGTTGTGCCCTGGAACTCAGACTAGAGTACTCACAGGCAGTCGCATAGCGACGTGTAGCATATGTTAATAATGTGGAACAAAGCAACGAGCCCGTGGCTCAATGGTAGAGTGTTCGACTCAAATACCAAAGGTCGCGGGTTCGAATCCCAGGTGTTCCACACTTGGGATTGGGTATGACTGGCTGATGACGGCTAATAAGCCAGAAATGGCCATTCCGGTCTCCCTTGTCTTTGTCGGTTCCACATTATATATATACATATATTGAATAGCTGAGGTAGAGTGCATTCCGAGATGATATAGTGTTCATTTCGTCTGACGACGGGTTGGTGTGACCAACTTGAAAATTCACGAGTACAACTCTATTTTCCGACGAGCCCTTTTTTCTTCAATATATATATATATATATATATATATATATATATATATATATATATATATATAACTATTTTTATTTGACTAACTGGAAGGGCACCGTCAAACGACGGAGGTCAAGAAATGTCGCTTGGCCGGCGCGTGTCACTATAATGCAACATGGGATACACAAGTATTTTTTCAGCCGGACTACGAGCCGAGAGAATGGCTGAAATTGAGGGAACTTCGGAGAGAATTGAGGGACAGAAGTGGCAGAGGGGAGAAACGGCTGAAAATCCAAGACGGTCAAATAGTCCAAATCAATGTGTCCTTCCTGTGACCAAAACCTGTAACGATGAAGGTTTGGTCCCCCCGATGAATCAATCAATGAAATTCATCTTCACAAATTTACAAAGCTTGTTAACTAATCTGGACGACCTTAGACACGCTTTTGGAGGAAATTAAACCAGACATTATGGTTTTCACTGAAACGTGGCTTACTGCAGACATTACTGATTCCGAAATATTACTCAGAGGATATCAGCACTTCAGGAGAAATAGACCAAATTGAGGAGGAGAAAGTCATAGTTAATGTCACTTGCAAGCTGACCACTATGGCTGAGACATATATTCCATTACGGGATGTTGAACTCTTAAGCATTATTATATCTGCTAAGTATTCCAGACCACTGACGATGTCGGTTGCGTATCGTTTGCTTTATCAGACTTACGATCAGGATCTAATTCTCATAACGGAACTGTACAATGCCAGCGAGAAGAAAGATGTCCTCATTGTTGGGGATTTTCACGCTCCTGGTATTGAATGGAAAAAATGGACTGTGCAAGGAATGTGAGATAAATTTAACCACAAACTAGTACAATGGGCAAAAGAAAAATCTTCTCTGTCAGTACGTCACCTTTGGAAAACGGACGAGAGAAGGACAACAGTCAAACTGTCTTGATCTGATTTTTACCCGAGATGGGGAGAATGTGCTAGACCTACAGGATCGACCGCCAGTAGGGTCAAGCGATCATATTATGCTGTGCTTCGGTTACTCACTGTTTTCCTAACCAAATTTACCCGATACTTGCGAAAAACATTTGGAAGGGGGACTTCTCACTTATTAGAAGACGAAGGTCAGAGATATCCTGGGAAACATAACTTCATGGTGGAGCCAATAAAGATTGGATGACATCAAGCTTGTCATTGAAAAGGACTGTATACCTCAACTGTCCTCTCAGGAGAAAGACAACCGCAAACCACCCAAAATGGATAAACTCAAACGTGCATGCCTATTTCAAAAAATTAATTGCTTCTGGAAGCATTACAGACAAACCGGCTCCTATGCTCACTTACGGGAATATAAGCAGCAACGTAACGTTTGTAAAAGCGAGGCTACTAAGCTGCGAAGGAATTTCTAAAAAAACATATTGCAAACATCGTTGGAATACCCCGAAAATGTTAAATGGCTATAAACGGAGTACAAACAGGCCTCAGGAAATGATTCCTGCCCTACGGTCTGCAGACGGAAAACTGGAGACCAACGACAAGGTTAAAGCATCCCTTCTTTCCAAATTCTTTCCGAACGTCTTCAACTTCAATTTTGCTGCTATTCCACCAGTTTGTCAACCAATTTTGATCCTTCCTTTCCCTTCCTCCTCCACCTCCTCCTCATCCACAACAGAAGACCTGCACCTTGACTTTTCACCGACCATAAATAGAACCGAATAACTCCGTATAAAGCCTGCCAAGTCACCTGGGCTGGATTGAATTCCTGGATAAGCACTTAGAGAACTTGCTGAAGAACTGTATGAACCACTGTCCCTCATATTCCAAAAGTCATTTAAAGAAAGCGAACTCCCGGAAAAATGGAAGTTTTAATTCATCGCCCCGATCTTTAAAGGGGGTTTACGACTGGACTGTGAAAATTACCGTTCTGTCAGTTTAACTTGCATAGCGAGTACAATACTTGAGCGTATTATCAAGAGGCATTTAATGCGCTATCTGGAAAACAACCAAATCCTATGCAATGCCCAACACGGCTTTCGTGCCCTTCAGTCGCACGAGCAATGGTCAAAGGCCACAGATAAGGGTCATGCAGTAGATGTTGCATTTTTTTGACTTCAAGGAGGCCTTTGATAGCGTACAACAGGGGCTTCTTTTACAGAAGATTTGGAACGTAGTTATTCGAGGAAAACATTTCAATTAGATCAAGAGTTTTTTTTCTTTCAGAGTACAGAGATTTGGTGTTGGAAACTCTAGCTTGGAATGGGCAAAAGTAGAAAGTGGTGTTCCACAAGGTTCTGTTTCGGTCCCGTACTCTTCCTTATCTACGTGAATGACTGCCTTAGTGACCTAGATTGTAAATTTGTCATGTTTGCAGGTGACATTAAAATATGGACTGAAGTCCGCTGCGGTGATGACGCAAAAGGGTTACAATCGAATATCGACAAACTTAGTGTCTGGTCGACCAGGTGGTTTCTTAAGTTTAATATATCCAAGTGTGTGATCTTACACACACACTAAGATCTGGGCATGTTGACAACTGTGAATTTGATGCCCACAGAACACTTAAGCAAGCATTCCCAAAGGCAACATGTACACTGCATTGGATAAGACCTGCATTTAAATATTCCCCCTGAATTCTTCGGAAAAGTGTAGGGTGTCTTAGTGAGACCACATTTTGATTACGGGATACCGATGTGGATACCGTGGATGAAGAAAGATGTTGAACTCCTCAAACCGGTGCAACAGAGAGCATCAAAGATGGTCGACGGTCTTACGAATTTTCCGAACCAAGAAAAATTGAAAAAGCTTGACTTATTTCCTCTTTCCTACAGGCACTTACGGTGTAGCCTTCTCTGGACATTCCAAATTATCCGCGATCATGATTACTTTCTGAAATCGGAGGATTTCTTCGAGTTTGCCTGCACAACTCATCTGCGTGGTCATCCTTACACGGTCAAAAGCGAACGCACACGAGTGAACCTCAAAAAGTTTTTTTCAGCCAACGAGTGGTACGACCTTGGAACTCATTACCAAGCGAGACGGTTACCGCTGATAGTATTTCTGATTTTAAATAGAAGGCTGGATGGCATAATATTAAGCAAAAGACGACTCTCACAACAGGATTACTTAAAACCAGCCTTTGAAATCTTTCGGACTCTACTTTTCTTCCACAATGTTTCGGCTATAGTTGTGAAAATGCATTTGAAGTGATGTTATGCTTTGACTCAAACATTTTTAAATGTACGCCATTTTATATTGACTTTACACATGCAATGGTAACATAACATTAATAAAATCATCAAGGGCAATGCCTGTAACCCTTCAAAATATACAATATACAACATGTGTTGCTTCATAAGAGTACCGCCATGGTAAAATAAAATTGGATTTTTCAGTGAATTTCAGATTGGTTGTATACAAAAATTACATCGTTCAGTGCGTGAATATAAAATAGACCGTCTGATATGAAAATCTGTTGGTGAACAGTAAAAAAGCTACTTGAAGTTTGGTTGAAAAGACAAAATGGAGGTGATTTGATTAATATGAAAGTAGACGTAATCTGTCGAACAGGAGAATGTTTATTTGTATGCGGCACAGAACCACCATGCAGTTTAGAGTATAAAGTGCAAACTAAAGGTTTTTCTTCAAGGTTAAAAGCCCTAAACTGGATAAGGCGATTCGGTGCTTGTGGGATTATAATATTTTTGGGATGCCAGCAACGGCAACCGTCAAGGTGTCAAGATAAGAGGAACCTACCGCAATCGATCACAGTCCACTTAGCGTCCAAGCAAAGAGGGAGCAGTAAAAGTAGTGAGGATCATCAAAGCGCAAGAAGGTGCAACCAAATTTTCAGGTGCTGTCCGACCAAGTTGCTAGCAAGCGATGAAAGCAGGGGAATCCGCCATGCTCATCAACATAGCGTTTCAGTTCAAAATGAGCGCGTGGCATTAAACACCACGGAATTCGTCATTGCTTGTAAAGGAGGGGGCCAGCGCAATGGACGTAGCAACTACTTAAAAGCGGGATGTTATCAAATTCTAAGTGTGTGTTTCAATTTGAACAATGGAGGCATGCATTATCTGCCCTAAAATCCTAGAAAGACCGTTTTCAAGGTCGAGAAGTTGATTTGTCAGGAATGAAACCGACAACAATGGCGTTATGCTTTCTGGGGTAAGTTGCTTGCGTAACTCCAATTAGAATACTGGCATCTTTGGTGATGGCCTAAGGTGTAGAAAAAGTTCATTCTAAGGTAAGATATGTTTTGATGCAAAACGAGAGGACATTTACACGTAGAGCAAAGGGTGGCGGACTAAACATGGAGGAATTATGCGAGACGTGTGACCGATCTACTGGGGTGAGAGTGGCAATACGCGTAAGATTGCGGTTATAGTTAATGTGAAACAGAAAATGAAAGCCAGCTTCGAGTCACTTAAACAATAAAAACTTAAGTTTCGTCAATTAGCGTCTGTCAGTGTAAGAAATACTGTATCAGGCATGGGGAAGAATCTTCAAAATAAAAGGCTCTCAATATTTTAAATTATTTTGCGGTCACAGGCGTTCATTGAACCAAAGAAAGGGCATCAAACTTCAAGGACAGGAAGAACAAACATTTGGTAGCGTCCTAGGTTCATTTCTGGTCAAACACAATATATGATATAAACACGCATAATTGAGCAAACTTTGCAGAAATACGATCTGCATGAGTTGATAAAGTAAGCTTATGGCTATAACTTAGGCCTAGGTTCTCTATGGTTGAGTATTCTGAGAGTGCGTTATTTTGAGAGTTTATGGGGCCAGACTGTTTTTCAAGGCCAAGACACATGACACTGCACTTGGGCGAAGAAAACTCTATCGGCAAACTTGAACTGCAGGCCGGCAGCGTAAGCAGCTTGGAGTTTATTTTATCAATGAAATTATTTGAAGTTTCCTTAAAATATGAATAAACACACTTAAATCATCGGCATAAACGAACGTTTACGACTTTCTGATTTCTGTCAAAATACCTTTGCTGGTAATAAAGAAGAGTAGCCGGCCCAGAACTGTGTCTCGAAGCATGCTCCTTGTGCTCAAAGGAGGTGTTGAGCAGCTCTTACCAACCGGACTTTCTGATAGCGGTTTGATAAGTTGGACCCGATGGAGTCAACTAATAGAAGACGGATGCCGGAAGCATGCAATTGTACAAAAAGACGTCTTTGTGCTACCTCTTCAAATTCTTTACTACGATCAATATTTATTTTATTTTATTTATTTATTGCCAGTTTACAGGCAAGGTCAAAAAATATATATACAGTAGAGGGTCAAGCTGACAGGGAAAAAACTCCTGATCGTTGTTTCATGTGTTTTCAGGAGAAAAAACTGCAGCTTATTGAGTAATTAAAGTTCTGGACAGGGACGCGTTAACACAGGTGCCCGGTGAAGAACCTCTCCATTCAGTGTTACGGATCCGGTATTCTGCACCAGCAGGTATGTCGGCGAGTAGCTGTTCGCTGTAGACTGAGAAATAAGCCGATTGAGGTATGCAGAGCCAGTAATCGTTCCCCTCAGCATGAAGACCGGCACAGGATTCAGAGTCCGTGAAAGCCATCAGAACCGAAAACGAGCTTCAACAGAGTCAGCACCCAAAAGTTTTGGAAGATGTCCTGAATGTAGAAAACTAGTGACAGTTCGCGTAAACGAGGGATAGCTTTGCTGAATTTTGATACTTCTAGGTAGCTTATTCCAGATTGCTTTAGCATTTACCGAAAAAAAACTTTCGGTATCTAACTGTGCGTGCCAAAGGAAGAAATAAAAATACATCTCGATGACTGGTGCGCCGAGAGTGTTCGAGGTGCCTCAGAGATGTAAGGGGGTTAAATGTACGACTGTTTAGTAGTTTAAAAAGTAAAAATAGTCCCTTCTGTAATCTATGAAGCCATAGCGGGTCAAGGCTTGTAAGCTCACAGCGTTGTTGGTAGGACAGGTTTCGGTGATCTGAATAGAAAACTCTTTTTGTAAAGAAGTGCTGGACTACCACTGACTTGAGTTCCTTACGAAGATATGTCAGATGCTTAAGAAAGGCTAAGTGACATGGTTTGCACGTGCTTTCAGTTAAATTTGCATGCTAAGTAGAGCTACAAAGCTGATAAGTTAGAGATGAATCAAGAATTTCACTGTAAGTGATCTTTTCAAGAAGTTTTCCTAGAGAGGAATTTTTTATGCACTTCCTGGTGGTTATTCGCAAAAGGCCGTGATCAAGACTTGAAGACTGGAAAGATAATTGAAGTCTTCCATTTTTCCGGGAAAATCCTCCTGAAATATAAACTTAGAATATGTGACTAAGCAACCTGGGAATGTCCGACGCCCGTTTGATACCCCAGCCCGAAAGATCGTTCATTCCAGAGCAGTGTAAGTTTTTAAATGACGTATGAGTTTCTGAATTATACTTGAAGAGGCTACGCTTGAATAGAGTTTTCTATCGTAAAGCGGATGACAGGAGGAAGTTGGATTGGACTCAGTTGTAAGGTGTTTAGCAAAGAGTGCACTAAGCAATTCCGTCTTTTCGATGTCACTGAGGAGGAAGATGTTATTGTCATTTAGCAAAGGGGAGAGTTTGTTACTCCGCTTATAGGAGGGCCGATGGCGGAAGATTTTAGCGACGGAGTTGACAGGGTTCGAATCACTGAGAACAAACGATTCCCGCTGTGTGCGTTTCACGTTGGACACATCTTTGAGGCAATTTTGAAAATATATATGATTCTAAGATGTACAAATAAAGAAATAATTAAGAATCCCAAGGGTTTGGCCTGGCGTATTTACGAAGCACAGATGCTAAGTTTGCTTTAGAAATATCCAACATGATGTCACGAAGAACTGGTGTATCATAACAAATTGGAAATCTCTGCCATTTCAATGATCAATGGTAGTACTTTATTAAGTCGTTGTCTACGAAATCCTACTTTAGTAGGTCCAAACTGTGCTGGTTTTGATTGAAGAGACCAGCAGCAGACATCGCTGAATTAATAAATGGTCACTATCAAAAAGGACCTTTTTGAAATCAATGAAAATAGGAGAAATATCATTGGTAAATATAAGATATGGAATATAAATAGGTTTATTGACTATGCCCCTCTTGTGCGGCGTCAGTCTCCTTAGAACAAAGGAAGAAACTTATAACAAAGTCCACCTTTCTGAAAACACTTTAGTTTGGTTTTGGTTGCATGCTTAGGCATTAGTGTGCGAAATGTTGTTTTTTTAATTAACAAACGTTTTTAAAGATATATTAATAACAAAATTATGAATAAAACAGTTTAAGACTATCGAGACTAATGTTTAATTGTAAGAAATTTTAGGATCAAGAAAAATCGGTCCTTCATGGGCTTTTCGGGAGTGTTCATTCGACAGAGGTAGAACCGGCTGTGATCAATTAGAAGGACAGATCACATCTAATCAGATGCGAACGCATCGTTCTGGTTTGTAGTTCATCTGATGAATTAGACATAGTTAGGCTGATCTCTTAAAAGTTACAAATGAGTTAGGGACGTGAATTGTTCAACGGTTAGAAAGTTCTAATGTTATCCGCCATTCCTCAAATTTTATTTGATAATATAGGATTGGGTATTGTCTGATCTAGTTTAACGAACGACTTATCTCTGATGAATTATTACTAAGCCTGCATAGATTAGTCGCTCAATTGAGCGACAGGGATTATGACAAAGATGTTAAATGTTTATTCTACTTAAAAGCATAAAATTCACGTAAGAAACTTTTAATTCGGAGTGTAAGCAATGTTTTATCACTCATAAAATTATTTATACAATTAAAGACGGTATCAGGAAACATTTTAAAATTTTAATTATCTCATTTTTTATTCAATTTATTTATTTTAAAGTAAATTTAATTATTTTAAAGTGATGGCGTTCATGCGTGGTAGAAGAAGAGCCCGTCACTAGCTACTGAATTTGGCTTGTATGTACAGATAAAATACTCCCAACTGCGAAAAACTACCCAAAAGTCTGCTCATTACTCTAACTAAATTGATCCCGTCAATGTGGAGTTGGGCACGAATCTCCGGAACAAAATTCGATGGCCGACACTGCTGGTCACAGAGAGGATTATGTTCAAGACCTCGTTGCAAATTTGTTAATACTTACCAGTAGAAACTTCTGGCCGGAATTTCCATTTCAGGTGAAATATTTATCATCGACAACGTAAGGTGGCAGAAAGATCCACTCTTTCTTTCGTCACAGAATAAGACGCACGCAAAATACGCTGAAACGTTTATTTTAAATATAACCGTGATTTTGGTCTCAAAGTTGGCGACATCAGAGCCTTTTCGGTTCGAATTTTATGATAAAGAAGTGACTTTAAAATATTTCCTTTTTATTCAAAAATAAATGTGCATTACTCAACAGTTATTTTTGGTTTTTATTTTAAATTCTACTATGGTTTGATTTTTCAAATAGGATGTGGGTGGGTATTCCATATTGTCGCGTCTCTTATCGATTAGATGTTCGATAGTTGGGCCTTTTATTTTGAAGTTTTTTACTATTTTTGTTATTGGCATGTGGACCCAGGTTGTTGACTTCCCTACCCGAGGATCAAGCATACTTGATCTAATCTTCTGCAGAGGTTGCCTGCCTTTGATAGTGTCATCATTAGGCTCACTTGGGAGCTCAGACCATGATATCGTTGTTTCTACACTACAACTCGAAACCAATGAAACGCCTTCCAAGAAATATAGCTTTTTCTTTGATTTTCGATTAGCGCTTTCGACAGAATTATTGATACATCTTAACTCCCACGACTGGTCTAATTTCTTTATGTGTCAGGATGTGAACACCACTACCGGTATGCTTTACCAAGTTTTACATCCACTTATTTCTCGTTTTGTTCCCCGTAAGAAATTAATTAATGTCACGCATGAGGTTTATCTCCC
>WEDG01000698.1:0-92210 GCA_017591395.1 Schistocephalus solidus | reverse complement strand
GCCTTTGACAGGGTTCCACGCAAACGTCTGATCTTTAAGCTCCGTCAAATGGGTGTGACTGGCAACCTACTCAAATGGTTGGCCGACTTTCTCACAGATAGGCGCCAGCGTGTTTGTATCGGAGACACCAAGTCTCACTGGGAAACCGTTCACAGTGGAGTTCCGCAGGGCAGCGTTCTGGGTCCCATTTTGTTTCTGATATACGTAAACGACTGCCTGGATTGTCTGACATGCGAGAAGGTAATGTTCGCTGACGATTTGAAGTTATGGAACTCGATTGAAAAACCTGAGGATGGGCGAAAATTACAACAAAACTTAGATCGCTTGCAAACATGGTGTGATGAGTGGCTGCTGAACCTTAATCTTAACAAATGCCAAATAATCCGACTGCGGTCTAGTTCCAGAAGGCTGATTAGATTTGAATACCAGTACTCCATCAGTGGTCACCAACTCCAGGAGGTAAACATTCTAAAGGACTTGGGTATATGGATAACACCAACTCTCAAACGATCGTCGCACTGTGCGAATATAGCAAAGAAAGCTATGTGTATCTTAGGTGCAATCAGGAGGTCCTTCGTTAATTTTGACGGAGAGCTTTTTGGGCGCGTGTTTGGAACATTTATCCGGCCGGTGTTGGAATATTGCGTTCAGGCGTGGCGCCCTTGGACGAAACATGACTACGCTCTGCTGGAGAAAGTTCAACGGAGGGCAACGAAACTAGTCAGCGAATTGGAATGCCTACCCTATGAGGGCCGCCTAGAAAGACTTAAAATTTTTTCTCTCTGTTATAGGCAATACAGTGGGGATATAATCGTAATCTTCAAACTGGTCAGAGGAGTTGATTGTGCTCTTCAGATGGCCAACTTTTTTGAATTGGCAAACATGACAAGTCTCCGAGGTCACCAATACAAACTGAAAAGAAATCACGCCAAACTTGAAGTGTGGGCCAATTTCTTTTCCCAACGGGTGATTGACGAATGGAACAAACTGCCAGCCTCAGTTGTTCAGGCTGAAAGCGTTGAAATGTTTAAAAGAAGACTTGATGCATTTTTACTTGATGAAAATATAATTAGTCGACAGCAATGATTGATATACTAAAACGACTATCGCCATGTAACATTTGCTTGTTTTGCTAGCGTCTATCTGTAAATACGGTTCTCAAAGGCTCTGCCTATCTCCTTATATATACTGAATTATATAATGACGACGGCAGTCAGAAAGCAGCGTGGTTCGTGCTGCATCGCTGATACAGTTTCCGTTTAGAAGCTTCTACTGATGTAGACATAACAATATCCTCTGGCAAGGCATTCAGAACTTCAACCGCTCTGCTGGAGAAGAAGAACTTCTGTGGGCTTAGCCTGGCACCAGTCACACGTAGGTTGAGTGGGTGACCTCGTAGATTGGTCGTGGTTGCTAGCTCGAAGAAGTCTCCTGGTATAAGACAGCAGTCCTGACCGCATAGGACGTGGAAAGTTTGTATACGTTTTCCCGGTCATTCAATTAAGTTCCCTGTACTTGAGGGAAATAGGCTTACGCCTTTGAACTCCTTATTTGTCACATAAAAATCGATAGAATTAGAAGCAGTGTAAAGAAGTTAGAGTCAAGAAAAAGAAGGCAGAGTTATGAAGTACACTGATATTTTTAAGATTAAATATTCACATGGTCCTCGTGTTGCTGCAAAATATGTATGTCAAACCGATGTTTGAATGCCTCCACAGACTGGGACATAAAAAGTTTCCTTCAGTTCAGTTTTATTACGTGAAATGTTGGCGATGCCTTTGAACTTCCTATCAATTTCAATAACATTGCAAATTAAAAAAGGCTGACAAATAATGGACTTTAGACAAAGGGTTTTCTCCTAATCACACTACAGGGCATCTAATAACAATTATAAAATAAAATTACTCAAAATGGGGAGTAGTATGTTCGAGTACGCGAAAATTGTGGATGATTATAGGTTTCAGGAAATGTGTTATTTTCTGAGGTCATGGTGGTACATATGGCTGTACTGGTCAAACTTCCGCTTAAAAGTGTCAAAGGTTGGGAACCCGATGATGTCCGCAGGCAAAGCATTCCAGACCTTAATCACTCTATTGGAGAAGAAGAACCTTCTCGCATCCGGTCTTGCACCAGTCACATGTAGTTTGATAGGATGTCCTCTCAAAGTAGTGGTAGTGGCCAGCTCAAAGAAGTTGCCAGATGCAAGGCAACAATCCTGAGCCCGCACCATGCGAAAGACTTGTATTAGGTCACCGCGTAGCTGTCCATAGTCCAGAGGAAACAGATAAAGATTGGATAGGAATGTCTCGTAAGGCAAGCAGCTTTGACCTCAAACAAGCTTGGTTGCACGTCTTTTTACCTTCTCAAAGGTGTTGTTGTCTTTGACAGACCACGGTCTCCAGGCTTGTATGGCAAATTCCATTGTGGTCGCACGAGCATCCCGAAGACCTTATTAAAACACTCTTTGTCGAACTTTGCAAGCGCTCTCTTAATTAGATACAAGTCTGACATGGCGGATTTCGATAATTTTGAGCAATGAAACGAGGGCATCAAAGAGGGCGTGATCCATCCTGCTAGATCTTTCTGAGCCTCTACCTCCAGTAGTGGTGTGTGGTCCAGATAGTAAATTCTCTGGTGCCCGGAGCTGGTTCTGCCGATTCGCAGAATATTGCAATTGATAGCATTGAACGGGAGGAGCTAGTTTTGCGGCAATTACTCAAGTCGCTGCAAGTTCGCTTGTAGATTTGCTTCATCAGCTTCGTTGTGGATTACCTTCCAAAGGTTTATATCGTCAGCAAACATGGTGGTGTCACAGTGCAACCCAGTTACACACTCATGAATATATATAAGAAAGAGGATAGGGCCAAGGACGGAGCCCTGAGGAACCCCACTCTCAACCGCCACCTCTGCCAATTGTTGATCGCCAAGACGGACAATCTGAGGTCGATCAATCAAGAAGTTTTCGATCCACTTCCAAAGCTTGCCCCTTTCGCAATACGGTTGACCTTGTATATGAGACGCTGGTGAACTACGCTACCAAATGCATTCTTGAAGTCTATGTAGACTGCGGGCACTTCATTTCCTTCATTGACCGCTCGGGTTCATTGTTCCAGACAATAGAGCAAATTGTTTAAACAGGACCTTCCTCTGCGGAATCCGCGCTGCGCGTCAGAGAGAAGATGAGGCTGCTCCAGGAACTGCATCAGTTCACGTTTGATGATTCGCTCCATAATCTTGCAACATATGGAGATGAGACGTACCGGCCTGTAATAATTTGCGGAACACCGGATGCCACTTGTATGTATTGGGGAAATCCCCCTGGTCTTCCAATTGGGTGGCAATCGGCCTGCAGCAAGGGAGGCTCGGAGGAGTAGAAACGAAGGTTCTACCAACTCTACGGCCAACTCCTTTAACAACTTTGCCGGTATAACATCAGGACCTGGCGATTTGGTTTCTTCCAGCTTCAGTATTTACTACAGAACAAGAGGTTCTGTTATGACCACAGAGTCAATTGTCGAGATCACTTCCACACTATAGTTAACAGCGGTTAGATCGGCTTCCATCGTGAAAACCGACTGAAAGAACTCAGATAGATTCCAAGCCTTTTCCTCGGTTTTGCCAAGTTCGACGCCTTCATCCATTTTTAACAAAGGAATGGGTTCTTTATTTCAAGTGCACTGCCTAATTTAGGTGAAGAAGAGCTTCGGGTTTTCTGCTGCACGCTTTACCAAGTTATTCTCGAAACTTTGGCGGAATATATAAACAAGGCCTTTAACCCTGTTCCTCTGCGTCTTGTACTTCGTACGAGATTCGACGGTCTTTTCCCTTAGATAAGTTTACCACTGCTTTCACTTGCTGTTTACTTCACTCTTCAGTGTGGTCATTAGCTACTGGGGCCTGTTGGTGACCTTTTTTTCGAACTAGGAGAGTAATTGGTGATAAGTCCGTGTAATACGGCCTTAAATTCCAACCAATCCTCGAGAATACACCCGAGAATACACTCGAGAATTCCAATCTAAACGGCGCGCATCAACTTTCATTTGGGTAAAAGATCCACGCCAAAGGTTGCATTTGACTGTGATTCTTCGATCGGGGACAGAGAAGAGTGAATATTCCCCCTGTAGGACTACGTGCTCACTTTTGCCCAGTGGGGGTGGACAGTTCACAACATCTTAGCTGTCAGGCGTTTTTGTCAATAAAGGTCCAAACAATTAGCTTGTTGCCCCCGGCGTATTCTGGTTGGAGAAAAGACCTGTTGATTAAGGAAGCGTTTGTGTATTGCTTTTAGCAGGTGGCGATCGAAGGTAGGTTATTCCCCAGTTCCACGATAGGGTTGAAACAAATATATCATAGTATCCAATCTTCCTTCGGGCCATCGAATTTGGAATGGATGTTCTCGGAGATAAGTCATAGTGGATATTTGGAAAAATTAATCACACGGGAGGGCGCAATCCAAGCAACGCGCAAGACGGAAGGTTTGTATCAAACCTCCGTGCAATGGCCTTTAACTCAGAGTACATAGATTTAGGTTATTTAGGTGGATCTCCTATGACACTCTACCTTGACATCTTACTCCTTTTTTTGGCTCGCCACTGTACCCTTTAGAGCAGGTTGTAATCCTGCGGGGTCCACGGTCAACAGGCCCGGATCGCATATACAAGGTGTGGCCTTACAAAGGTATCCAAGACTTAAGAAAAGAATTTTTCGTAAAAAAACTTAAAATGCCCCTTTGATAGCGTACAGCATTAAATTTGTGGATTTAACCACCCTACAACATTGCGTAGAAGACTTCAGGCTTCAATTGAAAAAAGCTTGACTTACTTCCTCTATTTTAGAGCCACTTACGGAGTAGCCTGCTCTGGAAATTCCAGATTATCCGGGGCCATGATTCCTCACTGAGAGCGGAGGATTTCTTCGAGTTTACATGCACAACTCATCTGCATGGTGATCCTTAAAAGATCAATAACGAAAGTACGCGATTGAACCTCAGAAATTTTTTCTTTAACCAATGAGTGGTACGATCTTGGAACTCGTTACCAAGCGAAACGGCTACCGTCGACATCATTTCTGGTTTTAAAAGAAGGCATGATGGCATACTATTTGAAAAAAGACAACTCACATAACATGATTACTTAAAACTAGCTTTTAAAAAGCTTGTGAGCTCTGCCTTTCTTCCACAATGTTTAGCCTATAACCATGAAAACACATTCGAAATTATGTTATGCTTTGACTTAAAAACATTTTAAATAAATACAATCTTATATTGACTGGATATATGCAAAGATAACTTGACATTAATAGGGTCATCAAGGGAAATGCCTGTAACCCTTAAAAATATACAATATACAACAGGTTGTCCGTTATCCAAGAGCCGAGATCCTTCTGTGTTTCTGCTTCTCGGATTGGCATGCCATTCAGATGGTGGAGTCACGTATCAGTGACCTGATTTTAATTTCCCAGACGTCACAGGGCACATTTGTTTGAGATGAAGGGCAAGGGCCAGCTGCAAGACCACTCGACCAATCTACGAAGATTGTCTCGGAAATCAATATAAGCCACATGCACAGGATTATCTACATCTTGAACGAGTACAGGCAAGGGCTACGAAGATCATCAATAATCTTAGTCATCTGCCTTACGAAACCAGACTAGGTGAACTGGATTTGTTTCCTCTCAATTACAGGCAACTAGGCGGTGATCACATCCAAACCTACAGGATTAGCGGAGGCCACGAGTGTGCATAGAATATGCTGACTTCTTCGAATTGGCTGAGATGGAACATCTTTGGGGTTATCCCTTTAAGCTGCAGAGGAAATTGGTCCACATGGACGTCCGTTGGAACGCCTTTTCACAGAGGGTCGTTGGTGCATGGGACGGACTCCCTGGTGAGGTGGTCCTTTCAGAAATTGTTGACACATTTAAATGCAAACTGGAAACTCATTTGCAGAGAAACTATTGTACATATAATGAAGCTTGTGTCAGTGGTGACAGCTTATGCCTGGCCCACACATATCGATGACCTTACGTTTTCATTTGTCAGAGTTGTTCCTGTAAACGTTAATTCTTTTGTCATTTTTGAATGTGAATAGGGAGCTCAAGGGCGAAAGCCTAATTCCCTCAATTAATTGACTTAAAGTGACTATATATATATTTTGAAGGGTTACAGGCATTGCCCTTAACGATCCTATTAATATAAAGTTATCATTGCATGCGTACAGTCAATACCAAGTGGTGTACATTTAAAAAGGGTTGAGTCAAAGCATAACATTACTTAAAATGCGTTTTCACAGTTATATGCGAAACATTGTGGAAGAAACGTAGAGCCCAAAAGATTTGAAAAGGCAAGTTTTGAGTAATCATGTTGTGAGAGTCGTCTTTTGTAAAATATTATGCCATCAAGCCTTCTTTTAAAATCAGAAATACTGTCAGTGGTACCTGTCTCGCTTGGTAACGAGTTCCAAGGTCGTAACACTCGTTGGCTGAAAAAAACTTTCTAAGATTCAATCGCGTGCGTTCGCTATTGACCTTGTAAGGATGACCACGCAGATGAGTTGTGCATGTAAACTCGAAGAAATCCTCCACTCTCAGTGAGGAATCATGGCCCCGGATAATCGGGAATTTCCAGAGCAGGCTGCACCATAAGTGCCTGTAGGAAAGAGGAACTATATCAAACGTTTTCAATCGGTCTTGGTATGGTAAAGTCTTAAGACCGTCGACCATCTTCGTTGCACTCCGTTGTACCTGTTTGAGGAGGTCAACATCTTTCTTCATCCACGGTATCCAGGCTCGTATTCCACACTCTATATTCGGTCTCATGAAGACGCCATAAATTTTTCCGAAGAGATCAGGGGGAATATTTTAAATGCACGTCTGATCAAACGCAGTGTACATGTTGCCTTCTGGAATGATTTCTTACAGTGTTCTGAAAGCATCAAACTCGCAGTTGTCCACCTGCCTGATCTTTGTGTGTTTCTACCTCTTTTAATGCAGTGCCATTAATAAAGTACTGGTGTTTCAGAGATACTTTTCGACCGGCGCTTATGTGTGGGATCATGCACTTAGATACATTAAACTTAAGATGCCACCTGGCCGACCAGGCACTTAGTTTGTCGATATTCAATTGTAACCCTTTTGCGTCTTCAGCGCAGCTGACTTCAGTTCATAATTTTATGTCATCTGCAAACATGAAAGCTTCACAATCTAGGTCATTGAGACAGTAATTAACGTAGACTAGGAAGAGTAGGGGCCCAAGACCGAACCCTGTAGAACACGACCTTCTACTTTTGCGCATTCCGAGATAGAGTTTCCAACAACAACTCTCTGTATTCTGAAGGACAAGTTTTCCTCGAATTCCTATGTTCTTAATCTTCTGTAAAAGAAGCCAGTGTGGTACACTATCAAAGGCCTTCTTGAAATTATAAAATACAACATCTACTGGATGACTCTTATCTGTGGCCTTTTTCCATTTCTCCAGCGACTGAAGGGCACTCGTGAGACAGGAACGTCCTGGACGGAAGCCGTGTTGGGCATCGCATAGGATTTGGTTGTTTTCCAGATAGCGCATTAAATGCCTCTTGATAATATGCTCCATTATTTTACACACTAGGCAAGTTAAACTGACAGGGCGGTAATTTTCACAGTCCAGTCGTGAACCTCCTTTATAGATTGGGGTGATGAATGCAAACTTCCATTCTTCCGGGAGTTTGCTTTCTTCAAAGGACTTTTGGAATATGATGAACAAAGGTACACACAGTTCGAAAGCAAGTTCTCTTAGTGCGAATGCAGGAATTCTATCCGGCACAGGTGACTTGGCAGGCTTTATACGGAGTAATTCGGTTCTAACTATGGTCGGTGAAATGTCTACGACTAGGTCCTCCGTTGTGGATGAGGAGGAGGTGGAGAAGGAAGGGAAATGAGAAGTACACATTGGTTAACAAACTGGTGGAATAGCAGCAAAATTATTAGGCTCTCGAGTGAAGAAGGTCTGAAAGAATTTGAAAAGAAGGGATGCTTTAACCTGGTCGTCGGTCTCCAGTTTTCCGTCTGCAGACCTTAGGGCAGGAATCATTTCCTTAATTCTCTTTGCACTCCGTATGTCAAGGTCAAGGGCGCGTGGACCGATTTTTAAAGATAAGTGAACGGATTATTTTTACCGTATTTACTGCCCCTAGCAGTGAACTGTCTATTAATTGTTAGTTTAAAAAAGCTCTTATTACTGCTACATATTATTTGTGGCGGCCATATAATCACTTGGACTAATTAGTTACACTTTGCAGAAGTGTGGTTAAAATTGTGCTCAGTTTGTCGTTTTCTATTAACTGTTTGAAATCAGCTGCCATTTTAGCCTAATTAAGTATACTCTTGTAAATTATTAACCCACTATTTTCTTTTAAGTAAACCAAAATTCTGTCTACTAGCTTACGATGTCCCGCAAGCGACTCGCAAAAAGACGAAAGGTTGCAGCATCCCCTCCATCCTTGAGTAATAGAGTAATAGAAGGGGACCTATCTAGCGTATGCGAGAATTCGCAGCCCTCTGTAGATATTGTCAACTCTAAAATCCCTTTCGTAAATCTGGAACCTCTTGATCCTCTGATTGCTCAAGCCTACACCTCGTCCTGCGTTAATCGATCGTCGTCCGACGAACTGGTAGATTTTTTGCTTAAAGGAACTATAACCAATGCCTCTGACACAGTTATGCAACAGGCTTTTAAATTCATTGGGATAATTAGCTCCGAAACCGAAGAACGGATAAAACGCAAGCATAATTTCATACTGCGTAATATTCCCAGTTACATATCTGCTTTCAACGGCGCGCGTTTGTTTCTGGAAAGCAGTGGCTTGGGATTCCGAGTCGCGTATGCTAAACGACTCCACTCGCTCAGTCGAAATGCCCCCATACTAGTCACGCTCTTTTCCTTGATAGAAGTCGACTTCATACTCTCTAGGAAGGAGATTAGTAGAGAATTTTGTCGAAATGGCATTCCTCGGTTTCCCCTGACCTCACCCCCAATGCAGAGAAAAACTGAAAAAGTTTTAAATTGTCGACAAGCAACAGAGAAATGACTAACGCTGTTGCCATGTTGAACAAATTGCCTCCAATTTCATCTACGGCTTCGCCATCTGAAGCTCCAGCTAACTCTGCACGGAAACCAACCTTGATTAATCTTTTGGGATCTCAAGAAAACAGTTCTTCTTTTTTTCGTTCTCAAGATGGCAGTACTCCGCCTATTACCATACCAAGTTTACTAGTTACTCCTGGTAAACCAACGCAGATTTCTAGCTCCAAGACAAGTCCGGCTAAAGTCTCAACAACTCGAAAACCGCAAAAAAATTTAGTCTCTCCACGAAAAACTACTCCGTTACTATCGCCTATTTCTCCCAAAAAAATCCCCATCCCAACAACATCGAATTTCTAGCTATCACCCAGGTCTCATACTGAGGCCGATAAAGGAAACATACAAGCATTCTCGCCCAAAAATAGTGCTTCTGTGCCACCCACAGCAGTGCATCTCCCACCCCGTAGCCAATTTTTCGCTACGGTCGTTTCCCAGTTGTCTCTCAATACGAAGGGTCCTGCTGGACTACTAGACTCACCTGACCTTCTGTGTCACCTTAATAGTAATAATTTGCAGTTTCCTGTCCAGGGGATTTCCCGGTCATGCCCCAATAGCTAGCAGTTGTGCTCAGTTCCCCTTTCTGTCATTTCCACCTCCATATTTTTACTCCGATTCACCCGCATCAGGCGCGTATGATCCCACCTTTTTTTCCTGTACAGGGGCGGGAGCACCCGCCCCAACGTTCAGTGGCCCGTGAACCACTGGATGAATTAGCCACTCTCCTAAAAAACAACCGCCTTGCCCACTTAAACTGTTCGTTCTAAATGCTAGATCCTTGCTCAATAAAAATGCCCCTGCTTCAGACTCTAGTCTTTGTCCACTGTCCAGATATCGTTATAGTAACTGAAACATGGGCAACACCTTCCGTAGCTGACCCCGAACTCTCTCTTATAGGTTATAATTGTACTCGAAATGATCGCCGTAAAAGTCGTGGTGGAGGAAGCTGTATCTACATTAAACAAGCGCTGCAATTTCGGACCTTAGATCATCCACAATTTACTGCGGTTGACGAGAGCTGCTGGCTTCAAATTACCTTAAAAATAGGAACACTTTTACTCATTGGTTGTGTCTATTGCCCGCCCAATACCAGTGAGGATTTCGATCTTCGTCTCTCACAAGCATTCCATGCCGCAGTTGACTTAAATTTTAAGTATTGCTTAATTGCAGGTGATTTCAACCTTCCTGACATTCGCTGGTTTCCGGTCCCCTCCGGCCCCAGAAAGTTCGAGGACTTTCTCGAGGCCGTAGATATTGGCATGTGGACCCAGGTTGTTGACTTCCCTACCCGAGGATCAAGCATACTTGATCTAATCTTCTGCAGAGGCTGCCTGCCTTTGACAGTGTCATCATTAGGCCCACTTGGGAGCTCAGACCATGATATCGTTGTTTCTACACTACAACTCGAAACCGATGAAACGCCTTCAAAGAAATATAGCTTTTTCTTTGATTTTCGATTAGCGCTTTCGACAGAATTATTGATACATCTTAACTCCCACGACTGGACTAATTTCTTTATGTGTCAGGATGTGAACACCTGTACCGGTATGCTTTACCAAGTTTTAGATCCACTTATTTCTCGTTTTTATTCCCCGTAAGAAATTAATTAATGTCGCGGATGAGGTTTATCTCCCTTTATCTTTTCGCCGTAGGTTGCGTAAAACTCTCTCGTCGATTCCATTTTGCAAAACGACATTTCCGTTCTGCCCTTGATTCACCGTATTTTTTTGAGCAGGCCAAGAGGCTAACCGAAGAAAAAAACGGCTAGCTGAAGAGGTCAAATATGTCGAAAACCGTTCGTTAAATGTAGCGAAACTTTTTTCACGCGCAATTAGAACCCATAGTAAAACGTGGCACCCCGTACTACTGGATTCCATTGGCAATCCTGTAGTTGATGACAAATTGACGGCTGATAGTTTTAACGTTTTTCTTGTCCAGAACATTTATTGAAAATTCGACCGCTCCCCCGTCCGCCCATCCAGGTTTGGACCGGTGCCGTCCTCGAAACCATAACTTTTTACCCTCTGGGACGTAACCGTAGCCATTCGACGTTTTCGTCAATCTTATAGTCCTGGACCAGATGGCGTACCGATCAGTATTATAAAGGCGGATGCTAATGATATTTTCCCGTCACTTCTATGTAAGATATTTAATCTAGCTCTTGAAAGTGAAACCTTTCCCAGTGTATGGAAGGAATCGCATATTCTACCTATCCCCAAACGCGGCCAATCTACGTCATTTGACGATTTTAGGCCAATCAACACACTGTCCGCAGCTTCGAAAATCCTGGAGACCTTGATCAAAGATAAGATGATGTATCATTTAACTGAGAATAACCTATTGAGTGCAGCCCAGCATGGGTTCCTCAAAACTAGGTCTTGTGACACATGTCAGCTCTCTTCTTTGATCATGTTCTACAATCTAGGGATAATGGCTTTGCACTTTACATAGTCTATTTCGATTTCACCAAGGCCTTCGATCGTGTTGACCATGCCCTTCTTCTCCTGAAACTCTCCTCTTTCGGTATATGTGGTAAACTTCTGAGCTTGATATCTTCTTACCTGAGCTCTCGTACACAACATGTTAAGATCTCTAATGCTATCTCAAACTCGGCACGTGTGCGGAGTGGAGTTATTCAGGGTAGTGTGCTAGGCCAGCTTTTATTTTGTCTTTTTGTCAATGATGTGCCAGGTTTATTTCGAAATGGTAGGCCCTTTATGTATGCCGACGATTTAAAAGTTGCCTATCGATACAAGCCGGCAGATCGCGACACCGCGATTGATCTATTAAAAAATGATCTCGAGGCGTTTGCCCAGTGGTGCTGCACATGGCGCCTTTCCCTTTCTTGGCACAAATGTTCCGTTATGGTTGTCGGTGACAACCATCAGCCTCATCTTAGCATAGATGGCCACGATATAAATGTACCTGGCGTTGTTAAGGACCTGGGCATATCATATTCCAACGGTCTCAATCTTTCAGAGCATTGCGCCCTGATTGTCTCCAAAGCACGCAGAACTGCCGGGTTTATCCTCCGAAATTTTTAAAAACTATTGATATTAGACTTCGCCTTTATAAAATGTACGTTAGACCTGGCCTGGAATACTGCTCGTTTCTATTTAGCCTTCTGCGCGCTAGCGAACGGAAGAAAATAGAATCGGTCCAACACTTCTTCACAAAAAGAATTTTTATCGTTGGAGCACCGTAATCTGTCGTATCAAGAACGCTGTGGGCCTTGTTAACATTGATCCCTTATGGTTTCGCCGAGTGCAGAAGGGACTATTTTTGCTTTTAAGCTTTTGAATAATCGTACATTTAATCCCCTTATCACTGTGAGGCAGCTTGACCATCCTCGGCGCAGCAGTCATCGCAATGTCTTTTTTTATTTCTTCCATTAGCTCGCACAGTTAAGTATCGACGGTTCTTTTCGATAAACGCCATGGCCATGTGGAATAAACTTCCCCATAATATAAAAAGTCCAACGGAGTTATTCTTTGTTTAAGATTACCATTACTAGTTTTTTGCATTCAGAACAGTTTCCAAGAATTCTGGGCGCCGACACGGTAGAATCTGTTTTCCTGTTCGACGGAGTGCGCGGCATCTGAACTCGATCCCAGGTGTTACCTTGAGGGATACGGCACCGTCTCTGCAGCCTGCACCCGTTGACTTCTTCGGCAGACAGTGAGCGACCGTACACGGATGCTTTCTTGCCTGAGGCAGAATCCCGGTTCCTAGCAAAGACAGAGACTGCATACAGACTGCAATTGTGTTAGCCCTTCCCTGATCTGAATTGCTATCATCCTTACAGGCGGCAGTTTTTTCTCCTGAATAACATGAAAATAGGAAAAACACATATAATGATATATATTCAGGAGTTTTTTTTTCACTGCCAGCCTCTACCCACTGAATATTTCACCTGACAATGCCTGTAAACCGGTATTAAATACAACTATTATTATTATTATTATTATTATTATATAACATTTTGGGGTGTTCCAAAGATTTTCGCAGTATGTTTAGTTCGAACTTCCTCCCCGGCTTAGTAGCCTAACTTTTACAAACGATGCGTTAATGCTTATATTTCCATAAGAGAGCATCGGAGCCGGTTTGTCTGTAACGCCTCCAGAACATATTTCTTTTTCTCAAAAAAGGCCTACAAGTTTGAGTTTATCCACTTTGGGCGGTTTGTGGTTGTCTTTCTCAAGATAGGACAGTTGAGGTAAACAATCCCTTTAAATAACGAGCTCAAAGTCGTCCAATCTTTATTGGTTCCACCATGCAGTTCTGTTTCCCAGGCTATCTCTGACATTTGTCTTCTCATAAGTGAGTAGTCCCCCTTCCTACCTTACGTTTTCATTTGTCAGAGTTATTGCTGTAAACGTTTATTCTTTTATAATTTTTGAAAATGAATAGGGAGCTCAAAAACCAAAGCCGAATTCCCTCAATCTATTGCGAGGAGACATTTGCAAGATGAGAGCTGAGGCATCACAAATAGACTGGGATATTCTCTTCTCCGGGAATGTCACTGAGGACTGGAATTTATTAAAGGAGTGTTTGTTGAATCTAATAAAATGCCATTGTCCGCCATCACAACTTAGGATATCTAACAGACCACAGTGGTTAACAAGGGATCTAAAAAAGAGAGATTAACAGGAAAGGAAAGCTTTGGAAGAAATTTTGCCGATCCAATGAAAATTTAGCCTTGCAAGCATATAAAACTCAAAGGAACAAGGTTAAAAGCCTGATCTTCCAAAGCTGACGGGATACCGAGAGGGATTTGCTCCAGAGAGCATTTCACAATCCCAAATTGCTTTACAGCTATGTAAGAAAAAGCACACGTAACAGGAACCCGATTCCTGTTATGAGAAACGATGACGGTTTTGAGATATCAGAAAATAAAACAAAGCTGAACACTTTTCCCAGTTTTTTTCAGTCTGTTTTAATCCGAGAAGCTGTTTTTATTCCATCTTGTTACGAGACTATGGGAGCGCCAATTATTCAGGATATGCTCTTTCGAGAAGAGGCGGTCTTTGAAGAATTAAAAGTCTGAAGGCATGCTTGAGAGGTGGCGAAACCGCTATCCTTTCTGTGCCAGAAATCGTTCGATACGGGCATTCTTCCTACCGGCTGGAAAACAGCCCACATCGCACCGCTTTACAAAAGTGGTCGTCGTGCATTTGCTACAAACTAAAGGCCTGTCAGCCTGACCTCAATTTGTTGCAAGGTTATGGAGAAGGTTGTCAAAAAGGAATTGATGATTTATTATGAAACTCGTAACTTCTTATTAACTGCACAATATGGCTTTCGTAGGGATAGATCGTGTGTTACGAACTTACTTTATACGATGCAAAACTGGACAAAGCACTTAACGCAAAAGACACTGTGCATGTGGCCTTCATTGATTTCCAGAAGGCCTTCGATAATGTTCCGCACCAGCGTCTCCTTTACAAGTTGAGAATGTTTGGTATTGGAGGCAAAATTCTTACGTGGATCAAGAATTTTCGCGTTGGTCGTTCCCAAGTGGTCTGTGTAGGCGGATCGCGATCAAAGCGCACAGGCATCGAAAGTGGATTCCCACAAGGTTCAGTGCTCGGGCCGATCCTATTTCTCTTGTTCATTAATGATTGTGTACAGGAATTGGACTGTGACTTTGCTATGTTTGCGCATAATATAAAAGTCTGGAAAGTTATCGACAATGCTGCTGATGTAGACGATTTCCAAGAAAATCTTCGTCGATTGGACGAGTCATCCCGCAAAGGGCTCTTGTCTTTCAACTCAAACAACTGCACCCTGCTACGGCTGGGATATCGAAATCAGGTCACTGATATGCAAACCCTACTATTTGAACGGTTTGCCCCTCCGAGAAGCACACACACAGAAGGATCTTGGAGTTTGGATGAAAGGCAACCTGAAGCCTTCTACGCAATATTGCAAGGTAGCTAAATCCGCCAATTCAATGCTGTATGCTATCAAGCGGGCATTTAAAATTTTCGATTAAGACTGCTTTTCTAAAGTCTTTGGTACGCTTGTAAGTTCACATCTTGAATATGCGATCCAAGCCGGGCGGCCGTGGACCCAACAGGACTACAACATGCTCAAAAGGGTGCAGCGACGTGCCACAAAATAAGTAAGCGGTCAAGGTGAACTATCATATGAGATTCATCTAAATAACCTAAAGCTCTATCCTCTGAGTTATAGGCATTTGCGCGGAGACTTGATACAAACCTTCCGTATCGTGCGTGGCATGGATTGAGCCCTCCTATGTGATGATTTTTTCCAACTTGCCACTACGAATAATCTCCGAGGTCATCCATTCAAACTAAGTGTGCCCGAAGTAAGATTGGATGTGAGGAAGTATTTTTTCACCAACCATGTCGTGGAACCGTGGAATAACCTACCTCCCAGTCTGTAGATACATTCAAACCTCGGCTTGACATACATATGCTGCAGCACCACGCAGACTACGTGACTACTTAACAATATCAATATCAGTGTACCACGTAAATCTGCCTGCATTCACTTGACTGTAACTTCTTTACATTGCTTCTTATTCTTGCTATTTTTATGAAACAAATAGGGATTTCAAAGGCGTAAGCCTATTTTCCTCAAATACACTGAGTTGAACTGACTTAAAGTAACTTAAATTTACTATGGTGTTTTCTAATTCTATCTTGTCACACGTTGGTTTATTCGCTTTGAACTAAGGGCTCTTTAGAACTGTTGGGATGCCTGACAGTAGTTAAGACTGAAGTCAGAACGGCCTTTGGAAGAGGCACGGTTGAAGTTATCCTGATATTAATATTATCAAATTTGGCATTATCTGGATTGAAATTCATTAATTTAGAAGCTTCTATGACGGTGATATCGTGAACTATTTGCGTTTTGATTTTTTCCTCTAAAACAGGTAATAATCATTTGTCTGTCAGGAGTTTCCTTAAATCCCCAAGCCCTTCTTCCATTTTTTGAGGTTGATCAATATATGGGTAGAGCTACCGCAAGGTCCATCTTCGTAACCCACAAGTTTGCCGATCGTTGGCTGCAGGCATTTAAAGTACGAGTACAAATCCTGGATGTGAAGATAATATTGCCAGGTTTGCCTTCTTAACAAGTGCCGCTGATTTGCTTGTTATTATCGTCAAAATATTGGCTGTTGGGCATTTATGAAGTTTGATGAGTATTTAAAACGAAATGAGTATTTTTTTAGCGTTAAAAAAGAATTTGATAAAACGTATGAAGGATATGCAGGAATGACGCACGTTTGAACGCACGTTTGACGATGTATAGGACAGACATCACAGACTTAGCCACCTTTGAGCAGTGGAATGACGGTTTGAGTGAATTCTTGATCCATAAACCCAAGTCCGTCTTGGCGTCCACAACTTGCAGTGGTATGCCGTTCAGGCGGTGGACCATACTGTTCGGGGATCTGGTTATGCCAAACTCTTAAGGTGTTAGACTTGCTCAAATGAAATGGCATAAACCAATCATTCGACCATTGCTCAAGTCGGTTTAAGTTTGTCTGCAAGCGTTCTGTGTCAACCTTATGTCGGGATGCTACTCCAGATCTTTAGATAATCAGAAACATGGCGACATTGCAATTCATTTCATTGACACAGTCCTTGACGTATACAATGAACAAAGTAGAACCAAGGACAGAACCACGGGGAACACAACTGTCAAGTGAAACCGTCACCGACTTCTGGTCACTGACATGGATAGTTCAAGAGCGGTAGAGTAGGAAGCTTTTTTCCACACCAGAAGCCTTTCCCTATGCTTATACGGCTGAGTTTGTACAGAAGGCGATGGTGAAGCACGCTATAGAAGGCTTTCTTGTCATCCATATAGACGGCATGCACCATGCTCCCTCTATCAACTGCTTTTAGCCAACGTTCTAAGCAGTAGAGAAAGTTTGTGACAGAGGACCTTCCTCTACAGAAACCATACTGAAATTCGGAAAGCAGATTGCTTTGCCCAAGAAACTACATATGTTCTCAATTCATTATTTTTTCATAATTTTGCAGCAAATAGAAGAAAGCCTGACAGTTCTGTAGTTGTTTGCAGAGACCCAGCGACCACGCTTAAACAGCTGTGTTATCCATGGAAATTTCCAATCAACTGGTAGATATGCAGCCTCGAACGATATTATGAAAATAATAGAGAGCGGTTTTGCTAACTCCCAGGCGAGTTCCTTCAACAGTTTCGCCAGTATAGCATCGGGATCTGAAAATGTTCGATTACTTTAGCTCCAGTAGTACACTCAGAACAATCACCTTGATAAACAAAGCGGCTTCAATTATTGTGACCTCTTCGAAATCACTCATGGGAAGGTAAAATTCAGTTTTCCTAGTGCAAACGAATCGGAAAAATTCATAAAGATGATCAGCTTTCGCTCCATCGTCAGTGAGGTTTATACCTTCAGCAGTCCTGAGCAGGGGTATTGGATCCTTGTTCCATGTATTCTACCTGAGGTAACCATAAAACAGTTTCGGGTTCACGGTTGCCTGGTCCAGCAGGTCCACTTCAAAATCCTGTCTTGTTCTAACAATAAGGCTCTTGACCCGATTTCTCTGCATTTTATCCGCATTTAGGGATGTAGGAGTTCCGTCAGTAAGCGATTTTTTCCACCATCTCTGATTTTTGTTAACTTCGATTTTTAAGGCCTGTGTAAGCCATCGCGGTCTGTTGGTTAACCTCTTTCTTAAATCGGACAGTGATATTCGATTAGCCTGTGAAGTATATCCCAGAACGTTCCCCAGTCCTCGGTTATGTTTCCAAAGAAAAAAGGTTCACACTGAGTGCGCATGATTTCGGCCCTCATTCCACCGAAATCGCCTTGCCATATAGTTATTCTGACTGTTGTGAGTCTTTCTGGTATAAAAAATAGTGAGTAATCCCATCGCAGTACAACGTGGTAACTTTAACCTAGCGGCGGTAGACATGACAGTTCATAGATGGTGTCCTGTGACTTCGTGAGAACGAGGTCCAGACAATTGACCTGTTGTCCTTCGCGACATGCTGTGTGAGAAGAAAGTTTAGCGTCATGCTCAGAAAGCAACCGCCAAAGGCTAGATCAGAACTATGTGCGCAGGCTGAGCTCCAGTCGATGTGAGGCACATTAAAGTCACCCATGATCAGGATATCCGACCGTTTGGCAATCTTTTCAAGCGTCTCTAGCAGGAAAGTATCGATTACGGGGTCTCTTCTCGGTTGACGGTAGACTGTCAGGACATCTCGCCTTGATGAATCTGTCACTTTTATAGATAGCCATATCGCCTCGGAAGTGGACGCCAGTTTATCCGTTTTGCCTAAAACTGTAAGTTCACTTAACACATATGTGAGTACTCCTTCTCCTTGACGCCCTTTCCTGTCTTTTATAAACCGTTGGTAGCCAGCCATAGTTACCACCTGGTCATTTACGTGTTCGGACAACAGGGTTTCTGTTAGGGAAATGATATCAGAAGATATTTCAAAGACATTAATCTTAAGCTCGCCAAGCGTCGATAACATACACTGTACATTGGTGTGCATGAAGGTTAGTTTTCTGTTTGATAGATAGATAGATGTTTTATTTGAGTACCCGGAAGGGCACTGTCATTGGATAAAAAATCAATAAACACAAATGCGAAATTGTGTACAGTTAAGTTTTAATAGAAGACCAGCTTTAGGTGATGACAATTGACAAAAATCAGTGCGGTCAAAAAATTAGATAAAAGAGCAGACAGTGAAAAAAACTCCTTGGGCATTTTTATGGAAGAAGCATATCTTGAATGGTGTTTGTGGGATTTAAGGAGAAAAAACTGTCACTCCTAGTTAAAAAACATACGCGTTTGGTAGAACCGACACACTGATGAGAGTGTATGAGCGTTCAAAACGCTCATAATCGTCGGAGAAATCATTTAACGACAGAGGATACTTTTCCGCACTGTAGGTGTGATCCCAATGGGTATCGACTGGCTATAAGCGTAAGCTTCAAGGATTCTAGACAGGGGGAAACCTTCGCCGGCAGCATCCGTACGCTAAGGGTCGAACAAGGAAAGGACTGAAGAGATCGTGAAGGTCATGGTAGAATTGCCAGAGATATAACCACGGTACTCTCATTGCTGATTTCTCAGACCACCGGCAGAGAGGCCTGGAACGATCGTCAATAGTCCAAGTAGAATCAACACCGCAACACTGCTTCCCGAGGACATATGAAGCAGCATTGCACGTTGCTTCTGAGCGTAGTACTAAAGGACAATAGGAGATCTAGTAATTTAGTAAGAAGAACTCAACATAATGCGCTCAAGGGTGATAGTTGGCATGAGAATAGATAACACATCTGAGGCCTGCACATCTTTGTATTCAGATTGTAATTCTGATGATGGTTCTCGGCATTCAAAACGAAAGTGCTTTAAAACGAGCGCGCAATATGACATAATTGTTTGTCGATCATTTTACGGAGGCATGGGTTATGAAGACATCATATTTCGTGGGGGAAAAAATGCATGGAAGCTATAATTGGGCGACGGCTTTCTAAATTCCTGATGGTCCTTTCTTGGTGTCATAGAGAAAGCTGCTTTTGAAGGAAGAGGAAAATACAAGGTGAATTGAATCAGTGTTAAGATAAATGTGCAGTCTTCGCTTAAATGTAGACAGGTTACTTGATAACCTGAAAGCGATTGGAAGGTTATTCCAAAGAAAACAACACCTGGAAGCAAAGAACAGAGATCGTTTACATGTGGAGGATATAGGAGGCGGTATACAAAGTGAAGAGTTACGCAGATAGTACGGAGGACTAACACGGGTAAGGGCTGAAATTCGGGGAATATTTGAACTATTATTAAGGCGAAAAATGAGGCAGAATCAAGCTTTCAGACTCTGAACCTATAGAAATTTTAGTTCAGTTAGCTGGCACCTATTCGAGTACGAGGTAGTTAAAAGGATTGGAGGTAAGAGTTTCCAAGTAAACCGTCTTTGGAACTTTTCAATTTTGGAACGGCTACACTCGGTCATGAAACCAAAAAATGGACAGTAATGTTCAAAAATGGGAGGGACACATATTTGATAAAGTCTTAATTTAATTTCAGGAAGATAGAAATTATAAGAGATAAAGCCAGGAATATGGGCAGCTTTGGCCTTTATTCTATCGGCATGAGTTTACAGATCTAAATTATGAGTGAAGCTTAAACCTAAGTCCTTGATAATGGAGCATTCAGTGATAGGGGTGCATTGAAAAAATAACTGCTTGTGGTCTGTCAAGCCCAAAGAACATGTAACGACACTTAGAAGATGAGAATTCAAATTGCTACGTTGAGCTCCACGCGGAAAGAGCAAGCAAGTCTGCATGGATTTCTTCTAAGCATCGACGGGCCAAAGATTTAGAGAACGTCGGCATAAATAAAAGACTGAGAGTGTTTAACTTCAGATGAAATATCATAAATGTAAAGCAAAAACATAAGAGGACCTAGCACGGTTCCTTGAAGTACACGACTTACAATAGTAGTCTCAACTGAAAATGAGGACCCTACTAAGACCTTTTGTTTACAATTAGTTAGATATGACGCAATGAAATCGGTAAGGGGACAACGAAGTCCTAAAGCTTCTAACTTCACTATAAGTCTCTTATGAGGCACTTTATTGAAGGCATTGCTAAGATCAAAATAGATAACGACCACAGAAAGATGATCATTACGAAGAGATGTTAATAGATTTAGAAAAGACAGATGAAATGTTTCACGAGAGCGATCAGGAAGGAAGCCATGTTAAGAAGAGCTAAGTTTATTGGTTATGCAAAAATCTGTAATTTGTATGGCAATTAGTTTCAAAGAGCTTAGCAAGAGAAGGTGTTTTATGAATACCGCAATAATTGTGAATATCCGAGCGTAAGTCAGAATTAAAAACTGGAATAATAATAGATGTTTTCCAATAATCATTAAAGAAAATATTATCGAGAAAACCCGAGAACACTTTGCTCAACAAAGGGGGAAAATCACTTAAATGTTAAATAAGGGAATTTATTTAGAATTTAGAATAAATATTTGGTAAGCACCGACAAGGCATTGTCTAAACAAACGTTTCTAACAAAATAAAGTTATGACAATGTGCGCAGATAAAATGTACAAATTCTTAATAATGTAGACAGAACTTGTCCTGCTAGGTCAGCGGTTAGCGATGTTTTGAAATTATTTGTGAACTAGAAAATATAGGCAGGGAAAAAAACTCCTACCTTAAAAATGGAAACAGAGTTCAATAGGCCTTCATTTTCGAATAGAAGGTAGGAGAAAATAACTGCTTAGGAAAAAAAGGTAAGTTGTTAGATTAGGGTAATACTGCAGTAGCATTTCAGAATGAGATAATGAAACGTTGAGATAGTTCGTTCTTGAACACTTAGGCGTATGAAACAAAATCTCACGAAAATGTGTCCATGAACTTGAGGCCCCAGTAGCTTAGGATTCAGAATTAAATTCTGATTAGGACTAGTATCCAACGAAATGGCAGAATTTTGGACAGTGGACCACAAATGTGTACGTCAGAATGACTTTATCGTTTGGATGAATGGTGATATAAAGAGACATCATGGTTCATAGGGGACTCGAGGTAGCGAAAAAAAGTTTCAAGAGGGTCACTTAAATTCCCGATAGTCCTTTCTCCGCGTCATGCGGAAAGCTACTGGGAAAAAATGAGGAAAATAAAAGGTTAATAGAATCAGTGTTAAGATAAATGTGCAGTCTTCGCTTGAATGCAGATAGACAAGTGAAAGACCTTCTTTCAATTTGCAAGTTATTACAAAGAAAACTTTACCCAGAAGCAAATAAGAGAGAGCATTTACACGTGGAGGATGTAGGGGGAGGTATAATTAGTGCAGAATTTATTAGGTTAAAAGGAAGATTAATGGGGATAATGACAGAAAGCTTGGGGAGAGTTGAGGTGTTATTGAGTCAGAAAAGGAGACAAAAGCCTGCTTCCAGTCCCTTTACCAAAAAAATATTAGCTTCGTTAGCAGACATCTTGTTGAGTAGGAAATATTTGAAAGAGTCGAATACAGGAGATTTTCGTGAAATGTATTTGGACATTTTCGATTTTTGAACGGCTAGATTCGTTCAGTAAACCGAGGAAAGGACAGAAGAATGCAAGAAGGGGAAGCACAAACATACGACAAGGTCTCAATTTAATTTCAGGAAGATAAAAATAATAAGAAATAAAGCCGCAAATCTGAGCAGCTTTGGCCGTAATTTAATCGGCCTGAGGCGAAAGATATAATTTATTGGTGTAGCTCACGCCCAAGTCCTTGATGGAGGAACATTCAGTCAAAGGGCAACCTTCAAAAATAAGAGGATGCGGCAGCCTTACAGGCGCAAAACTCATGTAGCGACACTAAGAAGGTGAGAACTCCATTAGCCATGTGGAGCTCCACCCCAAAAGAGCATCTAAGTTCGAATGAATTTGTCCTAGACATCGTTCGGTCGTAGAGTTAGAGAAGGAATACACGCATTTGAGGTCATCAGCATAAATAAAAGATTGAGAATGTTTAACTATCGATGAAATATCATTTATATACAGTAAGAACAACAGAGGACCTAATACGGTACCTTGAAGGACGCCACTCACAATCGGGGTAGCACTTGAGTATGAGGACCCCACTAAAACTTTTTGTTTTCGATCATATAGGTATGATCTAATAAAGTCAGTAAGGGGACCATGAAATCCTATAGCTTCTAGTTTAGCTAGAAGCCGTATATGAGGCACTTTATCGAATGCCTTACTAAGATCAAAATAGATAACTACTACAGATAGATGATCATTACGAAGAGAGGTTAGTAGATTTAGAAATGACATCTGGCAGGTTTCGCAAGAATGTTTCGGAAAAAAAGCTGTGCTGGGAAAACTTGATAATTGGATTTCTTATGCAAAAATCCGTGATATGTTTTGCAATTAGTTTTTCGAAGATTTTAGCAAGCGAGGGCGTTTTATGAACACCTCGATAGTTATGAATGTCAGATCGGGAACCAAATTTTAAAACTGGTATTATAATAGAAGTTTTTCAATAATCGGGAAGAAACCGTTTTCGAAAAATACTGAGAATAATTTGCTTATTAAAGGTGGAAAATCTCTTAACTGTTTAATAAGTGAGTTTGGAATGTTATCAGTTCCAACCGAATGTGAATTTTTTAGGTGAGCTATTTCCTTTTGAATACATGAAGGCGATAAATTAATGGTTGTTAGAAGCGAATTTGAAAGCAGAGGAATTGAGGGAGTGGGGGTAGTTTCAGTGGTAAAGTGGTTAGCAAAAAACGAATTTAAAAATTCTGCTTTGCCTAAATCCTCTGTTACAGATTTTTTTGTTACAATCGAGTAGAGATGGAGTTACATTTAGACGCTTAGCTGATGACGGAACATGGAAGATTTGAGCAACAGATTTGGATGAATTGGCATCACTTAGTGCCCGAGACTCCCTATGCTTATCTCGCGCGAGCCTAATTTTCAATGCTTATTCAAATATTTGTGCAATCCTTAAGTGAACAGACAAAGAGATTTAAGATGGATCTTTAAGTTGCTTTCGCGAATATTAAAGTCTGTTTTTGAGAAAATATGGAACAGTAGAAGAAGCTGTATTTGAATTAAAAATCGGGATTAAAAACGGGATAAAAAAACCTGGATTTTTTCTGTGAGGCTCTGCAATAGCTTATGGAAAGTTTGGATCGTTGATGGAAAACATGCTGTGTCAATCTAGAGTGCTTACGAAACTATTTATTAATTCATGGCTTGTGTTAGCAAAGTAGAGGTTATTGCATTTAACCTCAGGCTTCATATGCAGGGAGACTGGAAAACAACAGTGAATTAGTGCGTGATCCCTTGTTAATAGATCAAGATGTAAATTCATAAAGAGAGGGTAGACATCATTTTTATAAATTAAATCATAAATTTTATTTCTAGTGACTAAACTGACTAGTTGGGACATGTTTGAAAAGCTAATAGTATCGACCAATTTCTGAAGTTTTGGTGAAGAAGAATTTGCCTGCCAGTCAATGTCTGGCAGATTAAAATCGCCCACGATAATTTTGACATCAAATTGGGTCGCTGCAACCTTTTCAAATAGTTCACATAGCTCAATTTCATTGCCAGAATAAAACGGAGGATTATAGACACGGCCAATTACCACTTTTTATTGTGCAGGAGGATGATTGAAGCAAAGCATACATTTCCAGAAAAGGATGAAATGCTCAGCTGAAAAGGGAAATATACAAAGGATGACTTAATACAAAGAAGGCAACCACCGCTACGTTTGTCAGTACAAATTGATATTATCTATAGCAAGCGTCGAGTCAGAAATAAGAGAGTGAGCCCAGGATTCAGTGATGGACAGTACGTCTGGATCAAGCTCAAAGGTTACTGTTCTAAGCTCATCCATCTTATTTACAACTGATCTCGCATTTAGTGTAAGTAAGCTGAGCATATTCCTGAGCTGCACGTTACGCTCATCAGTATTTATAAAAAAGGAAGATTTGGTGGCGGGGAGGAAAACTGGAGAGAAGAAACAAAAGATGGGAAAAAAATTGCTCTGGTCTATAATTTGTCAAAATGTTACTACTAAAAGAACTGAGATTATTGTACAACGGCATATTTGGATGAAAAACATGGAAGGGAAGGCTATATTGTGGCGTGGGAAGATGGGGAGTGGCATAGAAATGAGATTTTGAGGGTGTTAGCATAAATTGGCGGAAAACGTGAATTTGAAAGGAATAATTGATTTCGTAAAACTGGTAAATAATTAGAAGGCTTAACCATTTGGGGATTTCGGACAATTTTTGGGTTGGAAAAGACGCTTACGTTAGCGTACGCATCTGTTGTAGATGTTGAGGTGTGATCAGGTTTCCAATCGGTAATGATATTACTGATTATAATGCTTGGCTTAGCCAATGACTCAGATTTACTGATGGTTTTCTTAGGTTTACTGGATTTGGCAGCTATAGCAGGCGTGGTTAGCTTGGGAGGGGAAAGAAGTGGCCTTGACACGATTTCACTGGAACCAGGATCAAGGTGTACGGATGAAGATTTAGCAGGAATCGAAATTCCTGTTGATCCAGAAGGCCGTGGGCTTGCATAAGCTAGAGGGCAAACCTCTGAGATAAATTTTGGTATTGTATGTGTAAACCTAGGCTTCTCGTTTGCGAATGAGGGTGTTATCCGAAGTTCCATTGGGGTTTTATCCCTTAAGATAAAGAACTTGTTTTTTTTCAAATATTGAGTTTACTGCTCATGCTAAGAGAGAATAAGGTCCACTTGAATCGCCGAAAAACTTTTGAACAGAATTGGCGGGTTTTTGCTACGGGAAGACAACATTTTAGCTTCAGTGACTTTAAAGTTAAAGCCGCATGAGTAAAGAAAATGAAATGCGACGTCCAGGGGAAATTTACTCTTAGGAATTTTTTAAAAAGAAAGTTGGAACTTCTCTTATGTCGGTCATATGACTCAGTACTAACCATGTTTATAAACGGCTCAAGTTTCTTGCATTGTTGAGAAGTGAGTAAAGACAACTTTCTGTCAAAAATAGTACCAAGGATCGTGAATAGAAAACCATATTTAGATATAAAATTATTAAAATTTTCCAGGGCGTCAAAGTCAAAGTTCTTCATTTTTACGGTGAGTTGCTCTAGCAGAAACTTTACGCTAAGAAGTCATTTGCGTCTAAGCGCTGACTGGGGTTTCATATTGATTTTAAAATATACGTATTTTTCAAATCGATCATACGAAAGAAAAATTGTCACTAGTGATATTTTGCGTAATAGGTGATGTAATATCTGTAAGATATGTTTGAAGCAAAGCTCTGCAAGCAAAAATCTTCTAGGTTACGAGTTTAAACTGGAAATAAAAGTAGCGAAGAGGCTATGCAGGATGAAAAATAATATTGAATGGTATAGCAACTACTACAAATTATTTTTCGCTGGAAATAAGAGATACTTACAAAATGTCAAATTTATTTCTAGAAATAATCTTAAGATTCCGGCCTTTTTACGTAAATCTGCGAGAACTTTAATGAGGGATATTGTCGGCTCAAACTGAGTGTGATCGATTAAGTTGGCTTATATGTGTCTGAATATTTGTAGGAACGAAATCAATGTAAGTGAGCAACTCACGAGACATCAGGGCGATCGAAGGGATGGGATTGGATTCAAGGGTAAAATGTTTGGCAAAGAAGGAATTTAACAATTCTGCTTTGACCAAATCCTCTGTAATGATATTTTTATTGCAATCGAGTAAGGGTGGAATGGCTTTGTGATATAAAGCGGAAGAACAAAGGCGGAACAATTGATCAACAGATTTGGAAGTATTATCATAGCTAATTGCTAGAGACTCCCTATGCCCATCTCGCGCGATCCTCATTTTTGAAGCTTATTCAAATATTTGTGTGATCCTCAAGTGGACCGATAACGAACTTTTTGACGGATCCTTAAGCTTCTCTCGTAATTTTTCAAACCAATTTTGAAGAAAGTGTGGCACCGTGGATGAATCAGCATTTGATATAATGGTCTTTTGTGGAATGAAATTGAGGAGGCCTTCTGTTAGGACTTGCAATGTATCGAGGAAAAAACTTGGATCATTATGCGAAAGAAAGCTTGGCCAATCAAGTGTGCTTATAAAATTGTTTAATAATTCTTTGCTATCATGAGCAAAGTCAATATAGGTGCACTTTATTTCTGGCTTTACAGAGGAGGAGACTGGAAAACAACAATGAATTAAAGCATGAACACTTGTGAAAAGGTTTGGATGGAAATTCATATTTAGACATATTTAGACATCTAACGCAGCTTCTGTAACGATTACAAAGAGTTCACAGAGCTGGCTTTAAATTGCCGGAATAACAAGGAGGATTATAAACACAGCCAATTATGGCGTTTTTCTGGGGCAGGAGGATGATGATAACGATACTTTTATTTCCGGAAAACGTAGAAATGCTAAGATAGTAAGGGTTATGTGCAAGAGATGATCTAACATTTGCCCGGAAAGTGCTTACGGTCGGCCTCGAGCCCATCTTTACTGGGTCTACTGCGTGGTAATCTGGATCGGGCCCCTCCAGGGGGAGAACAATGGGCAATGGATCACTTGGGTTTTTAAAAATAACCAAATTTTCTACCCCTTCGCTGAGCCAATGTCTCAGTTCAGTGACAATTTTTTGACGTTTTTTCCGTTCCGCAGGTGAGAAGTCCTGTTGAAAAAAACTCAAAAGTTTGAGTATATAACTTAAAGTGCCTAAACAGAATGAGTCTGGCGTCCTGGCTACTGGTCAAAATAACTTTAAGAGGCCTAGGACGTGTCGATTCAGATTGGCTTTCGGGCCGTTTTCCAAGACGGAAGGCTTTTTCCAGTTCAATCGACGCATACGGTTCCAACATATTGTTCAGAAGTTCATGAAAGAAGTTAATGTCTTCGAAATATCGGTTTACGGGAGTTGTAGCTGTTGATTCAGGTAATCTCTGTAAAATGAAGTGTTTTTTTCCTGTCAGTGGCATTTTTTGTACCTACGAAGCTGTCATCCACTATCTGGTTGAAAGGTTTCACGCTGCGCACTGGTGATGATGGAGCAGATGCTGCTGGGCTACCTGTTGGCTTTGTTCCAATTTTTTGAGTTCGACTAATTCCACGGCTTCGACGATTTTGAACCTCAGGTGGTAGTTATGGTTGGGGAATCAATACCACTGCTTGTGCTTGGTGTGAATAGCAGAATTTCCTATGGTGGACGAGGCAATGATCGAAGCCCCTTGTTCGAGTTTTTTGAGGCATATCTTGAAGTCGGTTGTCCAGACTGAGGCAGACTGTTTTTGTCCTGCGCAATTGCAACTTGTTGTTCGGGAGCATAGCAGCTGCCGAAGATGTTGGGATGCCCTTTGATCGAGTATCAATAGTTTTGTTCTTAGTAAGCAATCAGTGGACTCCTGTGTGACATCTACGGCATTGGAGGTGCCTTTTAACGCAGATTTGATTTGTATTATCTCATCTTCGAGCTGGATTTGCTTCATGGGCAGTTTCGGACAGCCACCACATATGCAGTGCCGTCAATAGCGTAAATATAAAATAGAGAAAGCGTCAGCGTACGTGATGAGGTGGTCGAGAGGTAAGCGAGCGTGGCCAAAGTACTGGTGGTCACGGGCTCAATCCCTGCTTGCGGCATGACTTTTTGAATTCTTGTGTGGTAACTTACGAATTAACGAGTGGCTAGGTGTAATTAACACAATAAGCAGTTTTACACAAGCAGTATATAAATTATCTACACCGCCTTTTATGCAAAGTAATGAAAGCCCATGGAACGTTCTTAAAAAACGTCTGCTAGTGGAAGTTGTCAAAAGTATTTTTTTTATAACGAGTTACTCGATATAAATTTCACAAGCAATTAACCAGAATATAGATAGTAAATGACTCAGCCTTTTTGTAGATACTCCTCAGAATCCCTAACAAGCAGTTAGAAACTGGATTGGACTGACAGTCTAAGATTTCCGGCATGGTGCTCGATTTGGAGAACTGTCCTCGTCAAACAAAGTCATCAAAAACCCTGAAGTGCCGTTAGAGACTGGATTGGATAGTAGGCTGTGTAGGCCAAGCCAAGATTTCCGGCAAGGTACTCGAATTGGAAAACTGCACTGGTCAAACAATGAGGGTATCGAAGGCAACTGGACGGAGGATTCAATGAATTTATTCGATAATTTGACTCAGTTAATGTCTGTGGACTGTTTGTTTCAGTGTACAGACTCAATTGAAACCGCTCTTCTTGCTGCTGAAAATTAAAACTGCGCGGCAGAGTGAAATTTGAAGTTTGTATGTACTCTCCTCTCTGTAAGAAATTTATTCCATAGCTTCCACTTTTTTACCTCAATTTTTATGGTCTGTGAAAGCCACTGAGGTCTGCCTGTTAACCTCATTCCTGAAAGTGTACAGTGGCTTGCGATGAGCCTGTGCATTATTCCTCGGAACTGTTCCCAGTCTTTGGTTACGTTTCTAGACAATACAGACTCTCACTCAATGTGACTGATATCAGCCTTCATTCACTCGAATTCACCTTTGTAACACAACTGACCCATAACGCTGGAAGTGTTTGAAGTACGGATGGATAGGTTACGTTTTTTTGTGAACCTCAACCCTCGAAATAACACGCATAAATAAATTGCTTTCAATTGTATTTGTTCGAGGACTAGAGTGGACTGGAACACGCATTGCAGTTCTAGCAGGTGGCAATGCCGTATCAACGGCATCGTCCAGAGCATAGAGAATTGAATAATTATACCAAAAGTTTTGACTACACGTAGTCACAGGTAGACGACGGGGTAGGTCATGTTGGTGTACTCCAATTCATGGTCGGCCCCGGCATATTCTCGTCGTTCCTAGGCCTAAAAATAATATTTTCATATGTTCTTACTGCAATATCGGAAAAGGCGTTTGCCAGCCAGCCAGTCTCCGTTCTGGCTCTTTTGGCCGGCAAATAAATTCGTCCTCATCCTCTGAGGCCAAAGTCAGTTGGCAGGGATATCTAGATGGACGTATGCATATCATTGGAAACTTACTTCCTTCTGTAGACCCCTTCCTAGTTCATTTTGCTTGGAGCTGGAGAGGTCATCCGTCTCCTCAGCCTTTTTTACCAACTTTTGGGCCTTTTCTAGCGTCAGGTTTTCTTTAAGGATCCTCACTTGGTAAATTTTCAAGTTTGCAGGTGGCTGCAGGCTATTCTCAACACGTACTCATGCTGTTTTGGGTTTTTTGGCCACATGATGCAGTACTCATTCACAACCCAAGCTTTGGCCGCAGCGGCCACGCTTTTTTCATTGATAAATTCAACAACGCAGTACATCTACATACAGCACACATGATTTACAAGAAAATCATAATGGACTTAATTAAATTTAAACGTGTTTACGGAAAACTATGCAAAATACGATTGAAAAAACTTTGAAAACAGTCGTTGCTTTTGGGAGTGCCACTTATTCACGATATGCTCTTTCAAGAAGAGGCGATCTTTGAAGAATTAAAAGTCTGAAGGCATGAAAATCCCCTGGCTCCGACGAGATTCCAGCAAAGCTACTCCTCGAACTTGCTCGAGAGCTGGCGAAACCGCTATCCTTTCTGTGCCAGAAATCATTCGATACGGGAATTCTTCCTACCGACTGGAAAACAGCCCACATCGCACCGCTTCACAAACGTGGTAGTCATGCATTTGCTTCAAACTGTAGGCCTGTCAGCCTGACCTCAATCTGCTGCAAGGTTATGTATGAGGTTGTCAAAAAGGAATTGATAATTTATTTAGAAACCCGTAACCTCTTAGCAACTGCACAATACGGCTTTCGTAGGGAAAGATCGTGTGTTACGAACTTACTTTATACGATGCAAAGCTGGACAAAGCACTTAACGCAAAAGACACTGTGCATGTGGCCTACATTGATTTTCAGAAGGCCTTCAATAGTTTTCCACACCAGCGTCTCCTTTACAAGTTGAGAATGTTTGGTATTGGAGGCAAACTTCTTACTAATAATAATAATAATAGTTGTATTTAATGCCGGTTTACAGGCATTGTCAGATGAAATATTCAATGGGTAGAGGCTGGCAGTGAAAAAAACTCCTGAATATATATCATTAAAAAAGTTTTTCCTATCTTTATGTTATTTAGGAGAAAAAACTGCCGCCTGTAAGGATGATAGCAATTCAGATCAGGGAAGGGCTAACACAATTGCAGTCTGTATGCAGTCTCTCTGTCTTTGCTAGGAACCGGGATTCTGCCCCAGGCAAGAGAGCATCTGTGTACGGTTGCTCACTGTCTGCCGAAGAAGTCAACGGGGGCAGGTTGCAAAGACGGTGCCGTATCCCTCAAGGTAACACCTGGGATCGGGTTCAGATGCCGCGCACTCCGTCAGACAGGAAAACAGATTCTACCGTGTCGGTGCCCAGAATTCTTGGAAAATGTTCTGAATGCAAAAAACTAGTAATAATTATCTTAAACAAAGAATAACTCCGCTGGATTTTTATATAATAATAATAATAGTTGTATTCAATACCTGTTTACAGACATTGTTAGATGAAATATTCAGTGGGTAGAGGCTGGCAGTGAAAAAAACTCCTGAATATATATCACTATAAGTGTTTTTCCTATTTTCATGTTATTCAGGAGAAAAAACTGCCGCCTGTAAGGATGATAGCAATTCAGATCAGGGAAGGGCTAACACAATTGCAGTCTGTATGCAGTCTCTCTGTCTTTTCTAGGAACCGAGATTCTGCCTCAGGCAAGAAAGCATCCGCGTACGGTTGGTCACTGTCTGCCGAAGAAGTCAACGGGTGCAGGCTGCAGAGACGGTGCCGTATCCCTCAAGGTAGCACCTGGGATCGAGTTCAGATGCCGCGCACTCCGTCGAACAGGAAAACAGATTCTACCGTGTCGGCGCCCAGAATTCTTGGAAACTGTTCTGAATGCAAAAAACTAGTAATGGTAATCTTAAACAAAGAATAACTCCGCTGGATTTTTATATTATGGGGAAGTTTATTCCTCATGGCCATGGCGTTTACCGAAAAGAACCGTCGATAATTAACTGTGCGAGCTAATGGAAGAAATAAAAAGACATTGCGATGACTGCTGCGCCGAGGATGGTCAAGCTGCCTCACAGTGGTAAGGGGATTAAAAGTACGACTATTCAAAAGCTTAAACAGCAAAAAGAGTCCCTTCTGCTCTCGGCGAAACCATAAGGGATCAATTTTTACAAGCCTACAGCGTTCTTGATACGACAGATCACGGTGCTCCAACGATAAAATTCTTTTCGTGAAGAAGTGCTGGACCGATTCTATTTTCTTCCGTTCGCTAGCGTGCAAAAGGCTAAATAGAAACGAGCAGTATTCCAGGCCAGGTCTAACGTACATTTTATAAAGGCGGAGTCTAATATCAATTGTTTTAAAATTTCGGAGGATAAACCCGGCAGTTCTGCGTGCTTTGGAGACAATCAGGGCGCAATGCTCTAAAAGATTGAGACCGTTGGAATAAAATAATAATAATAATAATAATAGTTGTATTTAATACCGGTTTACAGGCATTGTCAGGTGAAATATTCAGTGGGTAGAGGCTGGCAGTGAAAAAAACTCCTGAATATATATCATTATAAGTGTTTTTCCTATTTTCATGTTATTCAGGAGAAAAAACTGCCGCCTGTAAGGATGATAGCAATTCAGATCAGGGAAGGGCTAACACAATTGCAGTCTGTATGCAGTCTCTGTCTTTGCTAGGAACCGGGATTCTGCCTCAGGCAAGAAAGCATCCGTGTACGGTCGCTCACTGTCTGCCGAAGAAGTCAACGGGTGCAGGCTGCAGAGACGGTGCCGTATCCCTCAAGATAACACCTGGGATCGAGTTCAGATGCCGCGCACTCCGTCGAACAGGAAAACAGATTCTACCGTGTCGGCGCCCAGAATTCTTGGAAACTGTTCTGAATGCAAAAAACTAGTAATGGTAATCTTAAACAAAGAATAACTCCGTTGGACTTTTATATTATGGGGAAGTTTATTCCACATGGCCATGGCGTTTACCGAAAAGAACCGTCGATACTTAACTGTGCGAGCTAATGGAAGAAATAAAAAGACATTGCGATGACTGCTGCGCCGAGGATGGTCAAGCTGCCTCACAGTGATAAGGGGATTAAATGTACGATTATTCAAAAGCTTAAAAAGCAAAAATAGTCCCTTCTGCACTCGGCGAAACCATAAGGGATCAATGTTAACAAGCCCACAGCGTTCTTGATACGACAGATTACGGTGCTCCAACGATAAAAATTCTTTTCGTGAAGAAGTGTTGGACCGATTCTATTTTCTTCCGTTCGCTAGCGCGCAGAAGGCTAAATAGAAACGAGCAGTATTCCAGGCCAGGTCTAACGTACATTTTATAAAGGCGAAGTCTAATATCAATAGTTTTAAAATTTCGGAGGATAAACCCGGCAGTTCTGCGTGCTTTGGAGACAATCAGGGCGCAATGCTCTGAAAGATTGAGACCGTTGGAATATGATATGCCCAGGTCCTTAACAACGCCAGGTACATTTATATCGTGGCCATCTATGCTAAGATGAGGGCTGATGGTTGTCACCGACAACCATAACGGAACATTTAGTGCCAAGAAAGGGAAAGGCGCCATGTGCAGCACCACTGGGCAAACGCCTCGAGATCATTTTTAATAGATCAAGCACGGTGTCGCGATCTGCCGGCTTGTATCGATAGGCAACTTTTAAATCGTCGGCATACATAAAGGGCCTACCATTTCGAAATAAACCTGGCACATCATTGACAAAAAGACAAAATAAAAGCGGGCCTAGCACACTACCCTGAATAACTCCACTCCGCACACGTGCCGAGTTTGAGATAGCATTGGAGATCTTAACATGTTGTGTACGAGAGCTCAGGTAAGAAGATATCAAGCTCAGAAGTTTACCACATATACCGAAAGAGGAGAGTTTCAGGAGAAGAAGGGCATGGTCAACACGATCGAAGGCCTTGGTGAAATCGAAATAGACTATGTAAAGTGCAAAGCCATTATCCCTAGATTGTAGAACATGATCAAAGAAAGAGAGCTGACATGTGTCACAAGACCTAGTTTTGAGGAACCCATGCTGGGCTGCACTCAATAGGTTATTCTCAGTTAAATGATACATCATCTTATCTTTGATCAAGGTCTCCAGGATTTTCGAAGCTGCGGACAGTGTGTTGATTAACCTAAAATCGTCAAATGACGTAGATTGGCCGCGTTTGGGGATAGGTAGAATATGCGATTCCTTCCATACACTGGGAAAGGTTTCACTTTCAAGAGCTAGATTAAATATCTTACATAGAAGTGACGGGAAAATATCATTAGCATCCGCCTTTATAATACTGATCGGTACACCATCTGGTCCAGGACTATAAGATTGACGAAAACGTCGAATGGCTACGGTTACGTCCCAGAGGGTAAAATTTATGGTTTCGAGGACGGCACCGGTCCAAACCTGGATGGGCGGACGGGGAGCGGTCGAATTTTCAATAAATGTTCTGGACAAGAAAACGTTAAAACTATCAGTCGTCAATTTGTCATCAACTACAGGATTGCCAATGGAATCCAGTAGTACGGGGTGCCATGTTTTACTATGGGTTCTAATTGCGCGTGAAAAAGTTTCGCTACATTTAACGAACGGTTTTCGACATATTTGACCTCTTCAGCTAGCCGTTTTTCTTCGGTTAGCCTCTTGGCCTGCTCAAAAATACGGTGAATCAAGGGCAGAACGGAAATGTCGGTTTTGCAAATGGAATCGACGAGAGAGTTTACGCAACCTACGGCGAAAAAGATAAAGGGAGATAAACCTCATCCGCGACATTAATTAATTTCTTACGGGGAACAAAACGAGAAATAAGTGGATCTCAAAACTTGGTAAAGCATACCGGTACAGGTGTTCACATCCTGACACATAAAGAAATTAGTCCAGTCGTGGGAGTTAAGATGTATCAATAATTCTGTCGAAAGCGCTAATCGAAAATCAAAGAAAAAGCTATATTTCTTGGAAGGCGTTTCATCGGTTTCGAGTTGTAGTGTAGAAACAACGATATCATGGTCTGAGCTCCCAAGTGGGCCTAATGATGACACTGTCAAAGGCAGGCAGCCTCTGCAGAAGATTAGATCAAGTATGCTTGATCCTCGGGTAGGGAAGTCAACAACTTGGGTCCACATGCCAATATCTACGGCCTCGAGAAAGTCCTCGAACTTTCTGGGGCCGGAGGGGACCGGAAACCAGCGAATGTCAGGAAGGTTGAAATCACCTGCAATTAAGCAATACTTAAAATTTAAGTCAACTGCGGCATGGAATGCTTGTGAGAGACGAAGATCGAAATCCTCACTGGTATTGGGCGGGCAATAGACACAACCAATGAGTAAAGTGTTCCTATTTTTTAAGGTAATTTGAAGCCAGCAGCTCTCGTCAACCGCAGTAAATTGTGGATGATCTAAGGTCCGAAATTGCAGCGCTTGTTTAATGTAGATACAGCTTCCTCCACCACGACTATTACGGCGATCATTTCGAGTACAATTATAACCTATAAGAGAGAGTTCGGGGTCAGCTACGGAAGGTGTTGCCCATGTTTCAGTTACTATAACGATATCTGGACAGTGGACAAAGACTAGAGTCTGAAGCAGGGGCATTTTATTGAGCAAGGATCTAGCATTTAGAACGAACAGTTTAAGTGGGCAAGGTGGTTGTTTTTTAGGGAGAGTGGCTAATTCATCCAGTGGTTCACGGGCCACTGAACGTTGGGGGCGGGTGCTCCCGCCCTGTACTGGAAAAAAGGTGGGATCATACGCGCCTGATGCGGGTGAATCGGAGTAAAATATGGAGGTGGAAATGACAGAAAGGGGAACTGAGCACAACTGCTAGCTATTGGGGGCATGACCGGGAAATCCCTGGACAGGATACTGCAAATTATTACTATTAAGGTGACACAGAAGGTCAGGTGAGTCTAGTAGTCCAGCAGGACCCTTCGTATTGAGAGACAACTGGGGAAACGACCGTAGCGAAAATTGGCTACGGGGTGGGAGATGCACTGCTGTGGGTGGCACAGAAGCACTATTTTTGGGCGAGAATGCTTGTATGTTTCGTTTATCGGCCTCAGTATGAGACCTGGGTGATAGCTGGAAATTCGATGTTGTTGGGATGGGGATTTTTTTGGGAGAAATAGGCGATAGTAACGGAGTAGTTTTCGTGGAGAGACTAAATTTTTGCGGTTTTCGAGTTGTTGAGACTTTAGCCGGACTTGTCTTGGAGCTAGAAATCTGCGTTGGTTTACCAGGAGTAACTGGTAAACTTGGTATGGTAATAGGCGGAGTACTGCCGTCTTGAGAACGAAAAAAAGAAGTACTGTTTTCTTGAGATCCCAAAAGATTAATCAAGGTTGGTTTCCGTGCAGAGTTAGCTGGAGCTTCAGATGGCGAAGCCGTAGATGAGATTGGAGGCAATTTGTTCAACATGGCAACAGCGTTAGTCATTTCTCTGTTGCTTGTCGACAATTTAAAATTTTTCAGTTTTCTCTGCATTGGGGTGAGGTCAGGGGAAACCGAGGAATGCCATTTTGTACAAAAATTCTCTACTTATCTCCTTCCTAGAGAGTATGAAGTCGACTTCTATCAAGGAAAAGAGCGTGACTAGTATGGGGGCATTACGACTGAGCGAGTGGAGTCGTTTAGCATACGCGACTCGGAATCCCAAACCACTGCTTTCCAGAAACAAACGCGCGCCGTCGAAAGCAGATATGTAACTGGGAATATTACGCAGTATGAAATTATGCTTGCGTTTTATCCGTTCTTCGGTTTCGGAGCTAATTATCCCAATGAATTTAAAAGCCTGTTGGATAACTGTGTCAGAGGCATTGGTTATAGTTCCTTTGAAGCAAAAAAATCTACCAGTTCGTCGGACGACGATCGATTAACGCAGGACGAGGTGTAGGCTTGAGCAATCAGAGGATCAAGAGGTTCCAGATTTACGAAAGGGATTTTTAGAGTTGACAATATCTACAGAGGGCTGCGAAGTCTCGCATACGCTAGATAGGTCCCCTTCTATTACTCTATTACTCAAGGATGGAGGGGATGCTGCAACCTTTCGTCTTTTTGCGAGTCGCTTGCGGGACATCGTTAGCTAGTAGACGGAATTTTGGTTTACTTAAAAGAAAATAGTGGGTTAATAATTTACAAGAGTATACTTAATTAGGCTAAAATGGCAGCTGATTTCAAACAGTTAATAGAAAACGACAAACTGAGCGCAATTTTAACCACACTTATGCAAAGTGTAACTAATTAGTCCAAATGATTATATGGCCGCCACAAATAATATGTAGCAGTAATAAGAGCTTTTTTAAACTAACAATTAATAGACAGTTCACTGCTAGGGGCAGTAAATACGGTAAAAATAATCCGTTCACTTATCTTTAAAAATCGGTCCACGCGCCCTTGACCTTGACCTTGACATGCCCAGGCCCTTAACAACGCCAGGTACATTTATATCGTGGCCATCTATGCTTATATGAGGCTGATGGTTGTCACCAACAACCCTAATGGAACATTTGTGCCAAGAAAGGGAAAGGCGCCATGTGCAGCAACACTGGGCAAAGGCCTCGTGATCATTTTTTAATAGATCAAGCACGGTGTCGCGATCTGCCGGCTTGTATCGATAGGCAACTTTAAAATCGTCGGCATACATAAAGGGCCTACCATTTCGAAATAAACCTGGCACATCATTGACAGAAAGACAAAATAAAAGTGGGCCTAGCATACAACCCTGAATAACTCAACTCCTCACACGTGCCGAGTTTAAGATAGCATTGGAGATCTTAACATGTTGTGTACGAGAGCTCAGGTAAGAAAATATCAAGCTCAGAAGTTTACCCCAAATACCGAAAGAGTAGAGTTTCAGGAGAAGAAGGGCATGGTCAACACGATCGAAGGCCTTGGTGAAATCGAAATAGACTATGTAAAGCGCAAAGGCATTATCCCTAGATTCAGTTCAGTTCAGTGTATTTGAGGAAAATAGGCTAACGCCTTTCAAATCCCTATTTGTTACATAAAGTAGCAGAAATAAGAAGTAAATTAAAGAAGAAACAGTCAAATGATGCAGGCAGATTTACGTGGTACACTGATATTGTTAAGGTTAAGTAGTCACACAGTCATCGTGGTGTTGTAACACATGTATGTCAAGCCGATGTTTCAATGAATACACAGACTGGGACATAACAATCACCTCAGGTAGGTTATTCCACGGTTCCATGACACGGTTGGTGAAAAAATACTTCCTTACATCCCATCTAACTTGGGGCACACTTAGTTTGAATGGATGACCTCGGAGATTTTCGTAGTGGCAAGTTGGAAAAAGTCATCACATAGGAGGGTGCAATCCATGCCACGCAGGATACGTAAGGTTTGTATCAAGTCTCCGCGCAAATGCCTTTAACTCAGAGGAAAGAACTTTAGGTTATTTAGACGAATCTCATATGGCAGTTCAGCTTGACCTCTTGCTTATTTTGTGGCTCGCCGCTGCACCCTTTCGAACATGTTGCAGAGCTATTGCAGAGCCTCACAGAACAAATCCAGGCTTTAATCCCGTTTAAGATTTTTAATTCAAACACAGCTTCTTTTACTGTTCCGAATTTTCTCCAGAACAGACTTAAAAAATTACGAAAACAACTTAAAGATTCATCTAAAAGCTCTTTGTCAGTTCATTTAAGGATTGCACAAATATTTGAATAAGCATCGAAAATTAGGCTCGCGAGAGATAAGCGTAGGGAGTCTCGGGCACTAAGTGATGGCGATTCATCCAAATCTGTTGCTCTTATCTTCCATGTTCGGTCATCGGCTAAGCGTCTGAATGTAACTGCGCCCTTACTCGACTGTAACAACAGACGATTTGGGCAAAGCAGAGTTGTTAAAATCGTTTTTTTGCCAACCACTTTACCACTGAAACTAGCCCCACTCCCAAAATTCCTCTGCTTTCAAATTCGCTTCTAACGACCATTAATTTCTCATCTTCATGTATTCGACAGGAAATAGCTCACCTAAAAAATTCCCATTCGGTTGGAACTGATAACATTCCAAACTCACTTATTAAACAGTTAAGGGATTTTCCAACTTTACTAAGCAAGTTATTCTCAGTATTTCTCGAAAATGGTTTCTTCCCCGATTACTGGAAAACTTCTATTATAATACCATTTTTTAAATCTGGTTCCCGCTCGGACATTCATAACTATCGCGGTGTTCATAAAACGCCATCTCTTGCTAAACTCTTCGAAAAACTAATTGCAAAACAAATCACAGATTTTTGCATAAGCAATAAAATTATCAACTTTTCCCAACACGGCTTCTTACCGGACCGCTCTTGTGAAAGCTGCCACATGTCTTTTCAAAATCTACTAACCTCTCTTCGTAATGATCATCGCTCTGTGGTAGTTATCTATTTTTATCTTAGTAAGGCATTCGATAAAGTGCCTCATAAACGAATTCTAGCTAAAATCGAAGCTATAGAATTTCGTAGTCCCCTTACTGACTTTATTAGATCATACCTAAATGATCGAAAACAAAAAGTTTTAGTGAGGTCCTCATACTCAAGTGCTACCCCGATTGTGAGTGGCGTACTTCAAGGTACCGTATTAGGTCCTCTGTGGTTCTGACTGTATATAAATGATATTTCATCGATAGTTAAACATTCTCAATCTTTTATTTATGCTGATGACCTCAAATGCGTGTATTCCTTCTCTAACTCTACGACCGATCAATGCCTTGAACAAATTCATTCGGACTTAGACGCTCTTTCGGCGTGGAGCTCCACATGGCTAATGGATTTCTCACCTTCTTAGTGTCGCTACATGAGTTTTGGGCCTGAAAGGCTGCCGCATCCTCTTATTTTTGAAGGTTGCCCTATGATTGAATGTTCCTCCATTAAGGACTTGGGCGTGAGCTACACCAATAAATTAGATCTTTCGCCTCATGCCGATAGAATTACGGCCAAAGTTGCTCAGATTTGCGGCTTTATTTCTTATAATTTCTACCTTCCTGAAATTAAATTAAGACTTTATCGTATGTTTGTACTTCCACTTCTTGAATTTTGCTGTCCTTTCTTCGGTTTAATGAACGAATCTAGCCGATCAAAAATTGAAAATGTCCAAAGAAATTTCACAAAAAAACTCCTATTTCCTACTCTTTCAACTACTTCCTACTCAACAAGATGCCAGCTAATGAAGCTAAAATTTCTTTGGGTCAGGAGACTTGAAGCAGGCTTTTGTCTCCTTTTCCGACTTAATAATAGTTCAACTCTTCCCAAGCTTTCTGTCATTACCCCCGTTAGTCTTCCTTATAACCGAAGAAATTCTGCACTAATTATACATTCCCCTGCGTCCTCCACGTGTAAACGCTCTCTCTTCTTTGCTTCTAGGTATAGTTTTCTTTGGAATAACTTGCCGATTGAAATTAGGTCGTTAACTAGTCTATCTGCATTCAAGCGAAAACTGCACATTTATCTTAACTCTGATTCTATTAACCTTTTATTTTCCTCATCTTTTCCCAGTAGCTTTCCCCACGACTCGGAGAAAGGACCATCGGGAATTTAAGTGACCCTCTTGAAACTATATTTTCGCTACCTCTGGTCGCCCATGAACTATGATGTCTCCTTATATCACCAGTCATCCAAACGATGACGTCATTCGGACGTACACATTCGGTGGTCCACAGTCTAAATTGCTACCGTTTCTTTGGATACTAACCATCATCAGAATTCAATTCTGGATCCTAGGATGCTGAGGACTTAAGTTCATTGACGCATTTTCGTGAGAGTTTGTTTCATACGCCTAAGTGATCAAGAACGAATCACCTCGACGTTTCATTATCTCATTCTGAAATGCTACTACCGTATTACCCTAATATACCACTTGATTATTTTTTCCTAAGCAGTTTTTTTCTCCTACATTCCATTAAAAAATGAAGGCTTATTGAACTCTGCCTCCATTTTTATGGTAGGAGTTTTTTTCACTGCCTATTTGTTCTAGTTCACCATTAATTTTAAAACATCGTTAACTGTTGACATAGCAGGACAAGTTATGTATTTGTACATTTTATCTGCACACATTGTCATAACTTTATTTCGTTACTAATGTTTGCTTAGACAGTGCCTTGCCGGTGCTAACCAAATATAAATTCTAAATGTTGTAGTCCTGTTGGGTCCACGGTCACCAGGCTTGGATCGCATATTCAAGATGTGGCCTTACAAATGTACCAACGACTTTAGAAAAGCAGTCTTCATCGAAAACCTTTAATGCCCGCTTGATAGCGTACAGTATTGAAGTGGCGGATTAAGCTGCCTTGGAACATTGCGCAGACGGCTTCAGGTTGTCTTTCATCCAAACTCCAAGATCCTTCTGTGTGTGTGTGTGTGTGCTTCTCGGAGTGGCAAACCGTTCAAATAGTAGGGTTTGCATATCAGTGACCTAAATTCGATTTCCTAGACGTAGCAGGGTGCATTTGTTTAAGTTGTAGGACAAGAGCCATTTGCGGGACAACTCGTCCAATCGACAAAGATTTTCTTGGAACTCGTCTGCATCAGCAGCATTGTGGATAACTTTCCAGATTTTTATATCGTCCGCAAACATAGCAAAGTTACAGTCCAATTCCTGTACACAATCATTAATGAACAAAAGAAATAGGATCGGTCCGAGCACTGAGCCTTGTTGGACTCCACTCTCGATGACTGTGCGCTTTGATCGCGATCCGCCTAAACAGACCACTTGGGAACGACCAACGAGAAAATTCTTGATCCACGTAAGAAGTTTGCCGCCAATACCTAACATTCTCAACTTGTAAAGGAGACGCTGGTGTGGAACACTATCGAAGGCCTTCTGTAAATCAATGTAGGCCACATGCACAGTGTCTTTTGTATCGAGTGCTTTTGTCCAGCTTTGCATCGTATAAAGTAAGTTCGCAGCACACGAGCTTCCCGTACGAAAGCCGTATTGTGCAGCCGATAATAAGTTACGGGTTTCTAAATAAATCATCAATTCCTTTTTGACAACCTTCTCCATAACCTTGCAACAGATTTAGGTCAGGCTGACAGGCCTGAAATTTGTAGCAAATGCACGACTACCACTTTTGTAAAGCGGTGCGATGTGGGCTGTTTTCCAGTCGGTAGGAGGAATTCCCGTATCGAACGATTTCTGGCACAGCAACGATAGCGGTTTTGCCAGCTCTCGAGCAAGTTTGAGGAGATAGCTTTGCTGAAAGCTGGTCGGGGCCAGGGGATTTGCATGCCTTCAGACTTTTTAGTTCTTCAAAGACCGCCACTTCTTGAAAGAGCATATCCTGAATAAGTGGCACTCCCGTAATCTCGTAACTTGATGGAATAAAAACAGCTTCTCTAGTTAAAAACAACTGAAAGAACTGGGAAAAGTGTTCAGCTTTGGTTTTATTTTCTGATATCTCGAAACCGTCATCGTTTCTCATAACAGGAATCGGGTTCCTGTTACGTGTGGTTTTTCTTGCATAGCTGTAGAGTAATTTGGGATTGAGAACTGATCTCTGGAGCAAATCCCTCTAGTAATCCCGTCGGCTTTGGAATCAGGCTTTTAACCTTGTTTCTTTGAGTTTTGTATGCTTGCAAGGCTTAATTTTCTTTGAATCAGCAAAATGTATTCCAAAGCCTTCCTTTCCTGTTAATCTCTCTTTTTAGATCCCTTGTCAACCACTGTGGTCTGTTAGATATCCTAAGTTGTGATGGCGGACAATGGTATTTTATTAGATTCAACAAACTCCCCTTAAATAAATTCCAGTCCTCCGTGACATTCCCAGAAAAGAGAAGATCCCAGTCTATTCGTGACGCCTCAGCTCTAATCTTGCAAAAGTCTCCTCGCCATAGATAAGGCCTGGTTTCATTTATTGCAGATGGCACAGAATATAAACCATACTCCCATGAAAGTACTGCATGATCACTTCGAACAAGTGGAGGTAGGCAGTGAACCTCATCTATACTGTCAGGATCTTGAGTGAAGACGAGATCTAAACAACTAGTCTGTTGTCCTCCACGCGCTCTCGTTGGCACAAATACATGTTGGGTGAAAAGAGCTTCAAGTGTTGTCTTTAGCGGACAATGATCGAAGGAAAACTTTGAGCTCTGAGCCTGCAGATCGTTCCATCGAATGCTGGGTGCATTCAAATCACCCATGAGAACAACATTAGGTAGACTGCTAATCTCCTTTATGTTCTCCAACAAACAAGTATCAGCCTCATGTCTGTCCTCGGTGGTCGGTAGAGAGTCATGACTTCAGGGGACTGCGATCCCCGCGTCTTTATTTTCAGCCAAATAGCCTCAATACCATTGCTAATCTTCTCCGTCATTTCACACACTGTGAAATTGCTTTTAACATACATCGCAACTCCTCCGCCCTGGCGGTGAGTGCGTTCTCTCCTGAACAACTGGTACCCGGATAAGGCTACTTCGCAATCGTTGATGTTCTGTGACAGCCATGTTTCTGTGATTGCTATAATATCGGGAGACAGAACGGCTACCTGAATTCTCAGTTCGTCGAGTTTCGAAAACAGACTTTGGGCGTTGGTATACAGAAATTTCAGTATGCAGCAGTCAGCAGAGCCAAATTCCGTTTGTCTTGAGTTTGCCAATGCTAATTTGCCGATTCCCTCATGAGCATTGGCTAATTCCAGAGCAACGTTGCGTTTCTCTGTATCACGCGTTCCCTGTAAATCACCAGATTGTTCTCTCGAGCTGCAAGTCTCCTCTTCATTTCTATCACTAATTCGCGGCATTTCAGACGTTCTGCTGGAGAGTAGTCTGGCTGAAAAAAAACCTGTTTATGAGAGTTTCGAAGGTTTGTTTTTCTCGAGAAAAAGTAGCTTAGCCTCTTCCTTGTTGTCCAAGACCATTTTGATAGGCCATGGTTTCACATTTCGGGACTGTTCAATATCCTTTTTTCCGAGCCTGAAGGCAGCGCGAACGGTTATCGTCTCTCCTGAATGAAGTATATCATTCAGCAAGTGCTGAAACATAGCAAGATCAGCGGATATCTGTTCCTTTGAGGTGTGCGCATTTGATACAGGTAAGCCCTGTATAACAACGCAGTTCTCTCGGTCTAGGGCGTCTTTTGATTCACTGCCGATTGTAGAACATGATCAAAGAAAGAGAGCTGACATGTATCACAAGAACTTGTTTTGAGGAACCCATGCTGGGCTGCACTCAATAGGTTATTCTCAGTTAAATGATACATCATCTTATCTTTGATCAAGGTCTCCAGGATTTTCGAAGTTGCGCACAGTGTGTTGATTGGCCGAAAATCTTCAAATGACGTAGATTGGCCGTGTTTGGGGATAGGTAGAATATGCGATTCCTTTCATAAACTGGTAAAGGTTTCACTTTCAAGAGCTAGATTAAATATCTTACATAGAAGTGACGGAAAAATATCATTAGCATCCGCCTTTATAATACTGATCGGTACGCCATCTGGTCCAGGACTATAAGATTGACAAAAACTTCGAATGGCTAAGGTTACGTCCCAGAGGGTACACGTTATGGTCTCGAGGACGGCACCGGTCCAAACCTGGATGGGCGGAGGGGGAGAGTGGATCAAGAATTTTCTCGTTGGTCGTTCCCAAGTGGTCTGTGTAGGCGGATCGCGATCAAAGCACACAGGCATCGAAAGTGGATTCCCACAAGGTTCAGTGCTCGGGCCGATCCTATTTCTCTTGTTCATTAATGATTGTGTACAGGTATTGGACTGAACCTTTGCTATGTTTGCGGACGATATAAAAGTCTAGAATGTTACCACAATGCTACCGATGCAGACGATTTTCAAGAAAATCTTCATCGATTGGACGAGTGGTCCCGCAAATGGCTCTTGTCCTTCAACTCAAACAACTGCACCCTGTTACGTCTGGGATATCGAAATCAGGTCACTGATATGCAAACCCTACTATTTGAACGGTTTGCCACTCCGAGAAGCACACACAACCAGAAGGATCTTGGAGTTTGGATGAAAGACAACCTGAAGCCTTCTACGCAATGTTGCAAGGCAGCTTAATCCGCCAATTCAATGCTGTACACTATCAAGCGGCCATTTAAAGTTTTCGATGATGACTGCTTTTCTAAAGACTTTGGTACGCTTGTACGTCCACATCTTGAAGATGCGATCCAAGCCGGGCGACCGTGGACCCAACAGGACTACAACATGCTCAAAAGGGTGCAGCGACGAGCCACAAAATAAGTAAGCGGTCAAGGTGAACTACCATATGAGATTCATCTAAATAACCTAAAGCTCTATCCTCTGAGTTAAAGGTAGTTGCGCGGAGACTTGATACAAACCTTCCGTATCGTGCGTGGCATGGATTGCGCCCTCCTATGTAATGATTTTTTCCAACTTGCCACTACGAATAATCTCCGAGTTAATCCATTCAAACTAAGTGTGCCCAAAGTAAGATTGGATGTGAGGAAGTATTTTTCACCAACGGTGTCGTGGAACTGTCGAATAAACTACCTGAGGTGATTGTAATGTCCCAGTCTGTAGATACATTCAAACATCGGCTTGACATACATATGCTGCAGCACCACGCAGACTATGTGACTGCTTAACAATATCAATATCAGTGTACCACGTAAATCTGCATGCATTCACTTGACTGTTACTTCTTTACATTGCTTCTTATTCTTGCTATTCTTATGTAACAAATAAAGATTTCAAAGGCGTTAGCCTATGTTTCTCAAAGATACTGAACTGAACATATCGTGGTACACCCTCATCATCGTCCAATAGCATGGGCATAATGGCAAATCCGGCATATGTCTTTCTGAAAATCCTGTACAAATATGCAGCTACTTTCGTTGAACCCTTTATCGAATTAGGAACGATTTGTAAAAATGACTCAAAATGAAAGGCAGAAAAATTATCCCACACTTCAAACCGACTCACATCCTCATAGTGGTGAACCAAACAATGAATATTGTATACAATCTCCGTATGATTATGCAATATGGCGAAATCGGAAACAAAGTTATTTAACAAAAGGCGGGCAAAGTCAAACCAGGTCTTATTTAAAATAGGAGGACAAAAAATATATACTGCAACAGAAAACTGCAAAAATGCAAAAACGGTAATTTAAAAGATAGCGTTGTTAAACAACACGGCCTATGTACAACAAAAATTGACGAAATTCGGCTACCTTCCGAAACTAGAGAAAATCTAATGTTCTACACTTGCGAAAAAATTCCATCGGCAAGCCCTGGCTGCATTTTTAATGAGGTCACTAAGTGCTGGATAAAACATCTTCACACATAATCTTCACTGATGAAGTAACTTCCGCATTACACGCAAGCACACCAGTTGCATGTAGTCCATTGGGAAGGGACTAACCATGTCGACAGGTAACTCCTTGAAAGGCGAGTTGCCTCTGTGATGGAGTCACTGCTTTCGTGATCCAAAGGAACAGTCGTCGCAAAGACGCCTGCTATACATGGGGAACGTCATGCGGTTAGCAATGGAAATTCCAACATGACAGTACCTAGAGTGTTTTCCATTATCTTCACAAAACGATGAACCTGTCGCATCCATAGTGCCCATTGAGGGCTTTCAACTGCCGGACATATAAATGAGCTGGTGAGTCACATATCACATTGAATAATTTAACTTTCATTATTTTCCCAGTTTGGGGAACTCGTAGGCCAACTCACAAAATTTCTTTCAAGTCATCAATGCAATCCCTCAGAAAATCATCCAGTGGCTCCGGCGTGCCGAACCCAGAGAACACACCTACTACAAACGGCCGTCCAATTACCGGGTAGTTTACCCGAGCAAGAAAAAACCAGAGGCGTTGTCCTGATCCTTTAAACAACTTCATCCCATCCATGTGCATTTGGATGCCCATTTCAGGAGTTTCAGTTGCTCACCGGAGGTTCAGCTCATCCAGTAAACCACACCCAAGGCCCATGTGAACCTTGTTAATGCAAGTGCATGGCATACGAAATAACGTTCTTGGGTCCTTCGGAACCTCTGGATAGTAAGGACGGAGCATCTCCAACAAAGCTTTAGCGGTTCCTAGTGGAATGTTCGTCTTGCGGCAGACGTCCTGAAAATCAGCTAGAAAACATCTGCCTTGTAATTCGTTGGATTGTTCCGTGACCCCTATTAATTCTGCATTCCAAATCAAAATAACTGCCTGAAAACCTACCATTTGAAACCCTGGAAAATATTTCAGGCATTTAAGGGTCCGGTAAGATGTATAACGCCGACGACGAAGATGGCGAAGGACCATCTGCTACTTCGGTTGCGGCATAATACACCTGCATTGCACGCAATACCCACTTATACACGGTGCTCCTCTTGATTCCGTAATATTTTCGCTTCATGGTTACTTTGCATAGACAACAGTGAGGCCATATTTAACATTCAGTGAGCTGCAAAAATTACCGTTTATGTTTCACATTTAACTCAAGCATACGTAACTTAACACGAAATTTGAAAGGCAAAAGGTAGCAAATTATCTTATAAAACATCTCCAGCCCTCTGGATTACCTACCGGAGTATCAGCAGCTTCGAGAACAATAAGTCAGTCTTACAAGTCACACGGAAGGCCGGCACGCGCTTAATAGACAAATGGCGTCTAAATGTCTGACTTAAAGAAAGCATCCAAAATCAGTTAATCACAGTACACAATAATTAGGCTTAAGTAGCATTTTATCTTATAAATATTACCTATTTGAGTTTAAATTCGAACAGTGAAACCTTATCCAGTCATTAAAAGAAACCCTACCTTGTGCTAAATATGGCCTGCAAGTCGAGGGAGGTTGACTACTTCTGGCCCCTGCTGAGCCCCCTTTACTGACGGGGCCATGTGCTGGTAGGGCAGTGACCATGCGCTGTTAACCTCGATAAATTTTTTGTTTACCTCGAAAAACTAGGTAAATTTCTAATCTAATGACTTGCGCGGATCTTTATCCATCAGCAAAATACACTTAAATTGACCAGTTTTTTTCATCCGCACTTACATTGTGATCAGTTTCGGCTGGTTTTGGGACCAAAGTTTATGCTGTACTTTCCTTTATAAGAGTTTTCATTTAAATGCAGTCTGATCAAGCATCCTTCCTACCTGATCATTTGTTTAGTGCAGCTTTTTTCCGTGAGGTTTTTCGTCACCCACTTCCCTGTCGAGAATTAATTGCTTCTTCAAGTTTCCACTTCGCAATCATCAGTTCACACGGAGAGAGTTCCCGAAAATGATCAAAATATTCTGAAAACTGAATAAAAACGGACATTGACCAATTTTTTATTTGACCCACTTGTGAAACACTCGGCGTCCTCGGTGGCATTCAGACCCATACCAGCTCCCCTCGGCTCCCGGTGGGGGCCTCGTAACTTAGTTAGCCTGAGCGATGGCTGTAACAAAGCCTTCGCCTTGATGGCATGGGGTTAAATCACACCAAGGCAGCCGCGTTACTCACGTGTGGGTCAAATAAAGGATTCAAATCTGTCAAAATAATCTACTAAGTGATCCACTTGCCTAACTGCAGCAAATTTGTCTGAACTAAACATGTTTTAATAAGCCATCGTGAATAATACTCATAGCGTCGAGTTTTCAGATGATGAAAATGAATGCCCATTTATAGATTGGGCGGTCGGATGGGACGTTTTGGATCAAAATATTATGTAGTTAAAAGTTTAATAATATTTTTACGGTTTGCCCCATTGTATTTTAAAGTTGAATTTTATTTGATTTAAATTAATTGATTTTAATATGTAATTAAATAGGCATGCCAGAGGTTTTCGACTTTATTCTGTAGGTTTGACTAAAATACAAGGCATATTACAAAGGACTTTTTACTGAAATGCAAGGTTTTCGTTACGGCATGAATATTTTAGTTTATTTTAACCTCAGATAGGTGTATCAGCCCTGCACACTTAACCATATACGGCAAGTATACTTTTAATACGTCCGCGAAAGTTTCTGGTTTCGGAGCCATGTTTTACATGGAAGACACACTTGCTGTAGTTTTGGAGTTAATCTTTTCATTTTTCATCCTTTAATTCCTTAAATTTGGCCACCTTTCTATGAAAATTTCGGGGTTTATATTTGCCACACTGACGTTTGTACCGCCTACCTTCGAGCTCTCTCTCTCTTTTGCCATAAAATACGAGGTTGTGTAGTCGTATTTTGCTCTCCACCAACAATTTTGGCTTAATTAATTTGTGTTCAATAAAGTCAGTCCTTTGGATGGAGGTAATATTTAACACGAAATGTTCCCCGCTACCAAATTCCCATCTGCCCCATTTGGGCCTCCAGGGAATTCTCAGTGTTGAGATTTTACATCATCTTCGGTAAGAACAGGGTGCTTGAATGCGAATGGAGTCTTCCTTATTAATTTATAATCATTCATTTGTATAGTTTGGATTGGGCATACCTGGGCAGTTGAAAGATACATGCCCCTTTGGTTTGCTTGTAGTGCCGTCTGAAATAGTTTTCGAGCTTAATCAACCAATTCATCGTATAAAAAGCTCTGCCTTATTTCGAATTTGTAAGATATTAAAACATTGTCCTTGTTGCATGTGGTACGTTTGATCCTACAAATTTAACATTAGGTCTACTATTGTGTGATTGGGCTGCCACGACCACTTGGTCGGCCCTCCGCCGATAAATAAACATGTGCGGTCACTGAATCTAACCTGAAAATAATTTTTTGTTTTATCCTCGATTGGTTAACAAATAGCTAGTTTGGACGGAGAGAAAACCACTTCCGCCTTTAATATCTGCACATTAGCTAGAGTATTAAGGGAAATAATACGTCCTTTTTCTGTCATCCACTGCCATATATTTTACTTTTGCTTTGTCATTATAGAAATTGCGAGATAATATTGCATATTTTCTCATCATACGTATTCTCAAACATTCCCTTCTTCTAGTATGTATATGATCCAAGTGGTAAGGGAAAATTGTTGACCACTCCCATTAATAACTGAGGGCATCTTTCGTTTCTCCATGAAAATTTATTTTTAATTAATTAAACTATTAATCAAACCTTTCTATATACTGTACAATTCACCCAGAAATTTTGCCAAAACCTATGTTCGAATTCCGCACAGAATAGCATAGTATTAAAGGCTGCTCTTAATGTGATTGTTAATCTTTCTTTGGTATTTTTAACACCCTAAACACCCCGTATAGCGTGAGCATAATTTACCATTATTGTAACAATAATAAACCATGAAAAGCCAAACTTTTCTTGTTATTATCTTTGCCTTTTATAACTAACTAGTTTGAAAGTTAGGCCATCATTTGTACCTAATAAGCGCTGTCTCGAAATTTTTAAATTGATCGAATTACTAGACACAGTCTAATGGTTTCATAACCCACCATGCAACTTATACTAAAAACTAGACTTCCGAGGTGTTTATAATTATTTGATTTCCTGCGTGACATCGTTTTAACCACAAAATTCGAGAGACAATCGGGTTATTTAGAATCTTCTCTTCAAAATTTATCGTTTAATCACAAATACATAAAAAACGGGACTTTGCCATCAGTGGTAAAACCCTTTACGGTATATTCTGCAGACGGCCCGAATAATAAACCAGCTTGTCAGCCCACTTTTCCAGAATGACTCCTGAAGACCAGCTACCGGTAGCAGTTTGTTTACTGAAGCCAACAAGCTACAGAGTGGAAGCTAGGGAACAGGACGTTCATGAGACTTGCTTTACAGCGGAGTTAAGTACAATTGGGTTGCCTCTTGGGGAAATTGGGCATTATTAGACGCAATAACTGGTCAAAGAACACAACGTACTTCTTTGTTGATAACCACCTCTTATATAATATTAAGTAAATTTTCGATTGATAGTTTGATCCAGATGAGTCTATTATAGGCCTTCAGATAATCTTAATGGTCCTCCTATTCTGCCCAAACTTAGGTATTTATCCATGGTACTCTAAAATTTCCTAAGGGTACTGGTAATTGACAGACCTCCGACTTCCACCTTTATACGCATGTACAAATCGGACTTCCATAGACAAATTTCTGCTTTCATTCATTTTTTAGAGTTCATGTTTGATGATTCCATCGTCCTGCTGACCCTTAATGAGTGCTTAAAGCCAGATTTCTTATGTCATCCGATATCGCAAAAAGACAACGCACTGTTCCTTCGGCCAAGGTGTACGATTTTGTATGGCGGAGGCCCGTTCCGCCAGCACTACGGGAAGGCGCATACTTTGATCGATTTGATGAGGTTAGTTTTCTTTGTTTCAAGCATCTTGTACAAAGATACTTCTAAGTCATGTGAAATTGTTCCTCGAGTTAGTATTGTTTCACTTTGAACAACAACTTCTGTACGCGCTTCCAACCTTTTTCAAGATTTAACTAGCATTGAACCACTTAAGCACATATTCATCTTGGCTTCCGACACAAAGTCCACCTTTAGCCACCAAATGAAACCTTTTTATTTTTTTTAAAGTCCCGATGGGTTTTGTGATGCCAAGAAGGTGACACTGGTTTACCACGCAACATATTTCTAAAGAGAAATTATGAGCAACTAGTTAACAAAGGGTGGGGAAATGATAGCTTGAAGCAGGCTTCTCATTGGGAAGACTAAAACGACCATTTCTTATTTGATTTTTGTTATCAGCCTGTGCAGGTTGGCAAGGCCTTTAACGGAGCCATTTTTCGTCTAATTTACAGTCAAACGTTATGTAAGTGAGCCATGCAACTTAGTGGACATTTCCTTTGCAAGAATTAGCATTCGCTTTTGCTACCGGCAAAGTCAGCGAAACTGGAACAACCATTTTTGGTTCTGTTACCTCTTACTTCGGTAGGGCTAAAGTTACGAAAGAGATTCTGACAGATTCCATCCAGATAACCAGGCTGACAGTTTTTGTTGATGTATATAATCACTGAGCAATTCGCAAAGGCTGACCTTGTGCTCTCTTCGGACAGGAGCCAGATTATTCTAGTCAGGGGCCATCTCAAAAATTCCTGCCCTCAAATTCATACAATTTCAGAGGACTGATATTCCAACCTCCTTCAACTGTTTGTGATTAATTTCGAATCGTTATAACTTGTAGTCCCTAGCTAATCAAACTTAATCAATTAGCGTTTTCGCCCGTCGGCGGTTTTTGTGCCGTGTTACCCTCTGAGAATGGCAACCGTCTGTGCGATGACATAAACCCTAATTAGGATCAAGCTCCGGTAGATGGAACACGCAGAGACACAAGACTCAGTCTTGATAGCTTCCGGTGCGTCGAAATATGAGTATCTCCTCCTACAAGGCGATTAAACGCTCTACCCGACTTCACATGCCGAAAGAAGTTGGATGGAAGAAGTGCAGCTTCCGCTACCCGTGACATGTCTGCGGAGAATGTATTAATTAACTGCCCCGTAGTTTGCCTTATCAGCCATCGGCCAGTGTTCCAATTTGATAATCCTTAAAGTCACATGAGACTGACATTTGCGCATCTGACTGTTGCAAAATGGGCTGTGCGCCTTCTGTCATAGCTCGGAGAAGTAAGCTAAAGGCCTGGCAGTTTTTCGCATAATGGCGGCAGAACTCTGGGCTCTAATCAACTGAAGACGGTCTTAGCTCCCAGAGATTTCTGGCATAGCACTGGGTATAGCACACTCACAACGACAGGAACTACGGAAATAGATCATTTCACTGTCTCATTTCTTTGACGTTAAACTTCTCGGTATGATGCAGCAGGTTAGATAAGACTGCATAAATTCCGTTGGAGACGCCAAGGAGAGTCATCGAGAGCATTAGTTCTGTAATTACCAAAACGTTATTTACCTGTGTGGGGGAATAACAAACCAGATCGATTTCATAGACTGACAACTACCGTAGCCCGCTTAAGCGCGCAGATCCAAATTTCCTTACGTTTTCTAGAGTCTTATAAGCGTCTCTTCTCAACATCCTTAATGGCTAGATTGCTGACATCCTTTTCAGAACCACACTTTTCTGTTGCTAGTTTACAAGCAGGATTCTTGAGAATCCTCCTTCCCTAAATAATGTAGGTGTAGTTGATTCTATAGTACAGAAGCTCTCCATTATGTACGACACGGTACTCTGAGACCCTTTCTTGGAAGTTTAACCGCAGTCGAATGCAGTTTTTACGGCGCAACAGTCCTGCACAGTTTTGGGTTTGTGGTATTTGCGGCTGCGCTACATGGCCGCGAAGGATTCGGCCAGCGTTAGGGCAATCCAAGTTCGCCACATCTTTCCTGACCGACTAGCTTACGTGCAATCGAGGGGGACACTAGCACGCCCTTGTAATTTCCGTCTACGCACCAGCATAGACTGCCGACCCGCTCGATAAATCAAGTCTTTTCCAGCAGCCGTAAGAACTAGCTGAAAGACGGTGTCTGCGCGATTAATTGATTATCGTTGAGATCTGGCATGGTCGTGCTGGGCCGGGTGTCTCCCAAACATGCACCTTATTGGCCACTCGGAGCTTGACTTTCCGTTCAGCAGTCGCGAAAGGGAGTTAGATTTCGTCGATCAGAACCGGCTAGTTGTCACCAACACGTGTTTTCAGCATCACCGCAAATAACTGTTGACCTCCTCTACAACCGACAACCACACAGCCAGTCAGACTAATAACAGTCAGCTATTTTAAGATCCCGTAGGTGGATTCATGCTTGCAGCCCGACGTATGAAATCGAACCTGTCAGCACCTGTAGGTTGGACCAACACGGCTCCAGTCCATTTTCCTTTTGCCGCTTAAACGTTGCGGGGTAAAATTTAGGGATCACTTAGGTTTTCGGTGTCTACGGTTTTATTGAGCTCACTGGGCGTCCTACGACAGTTCAACCGTCGCGAACGATGACGTCACTCGAGTGCTCCACTGAGTGGGCGATGATTAGCTTGTCAATTATTTAATATTGAGGCAGGCTTGCGAAGCTTTTGTTGCACTTTTCTCCGCCCTACCTGACTTCGATGGTAGAATAATACGAAAAAAAACCGTACATGGCGCAGGCGCAGTGGCTGACAAGGCTAAAAAGCCCGTCTACGCGTGGCACAACTGACCTGGTTCTGATTAGTGTATCAGGCTACTGTACAGGCTGCTCGGATATCACGTAAGAGCCAGAAAGACAACATTTAAAAGAAACCATTACAGCCTGTCTCTTTCCTCCAGCCAGTCTAAATACTCACCATGAGCACAGAGTTATTTCATCAGTGGGTAACCTTCCAAACTGCGAGCGATAGCGCATCTTGATGGGCTTAAGCGCGTCCGATTGAGTATAATCAAATATGCGCTGATTTACCCCGCGAATGGGTTCTTCCATGGACCAGTCGGCTGTCTGAGTCTGTCAACCGACTGATGGTAGAAGATGTCATACAAGAGACAATTCTCTTGCCCTTCCTGTGGTTAAAACTCGGCCAAGATCATGATGGTTGTTCTGTGATGTTTTCGAAATTCACAGCGAGCACTTCGAAGATATTCTTCCCTCCAGCTTCAGATTTGACGATAGTGGAGGATGCGAATGACGTTTTTGCCTGCAAGAGAATTACCATGGCCCTTTTTATCCTTTGGGATTTGTCCTTGTCACCATATTTCCTGGGGTAGAGGACTTTCGCGGCATCTCTCCCTCCCCCCTCTCTCTCTCTCTGAACTGTCGGGTCGCTCTCCCACTAAAACAAAACTGTGACCCATAGTGGAGTTCGGCAGCCGTCTGGGATGTCCGAGCAGCCCTATCTATGAACAGCAATGCTTGTCCCCTGGCGGAGGAAAAGGCTAGAAACAAATGCTGGGTATGACGTCTTCTGCAGCCGGCTGCGTCTCGCAGATCGCAAAATACGCGGTCGTAATACTCAAACAAACAACAATACCCCGTCCCCATCCAGGCTGCTCGGGTGAGTCCACTCACACTAGCAGCCTGGAATGTTCGTTCCCTTTTAGACAATCTTACGAGCAACTGACTGGAACGGAGGATGGCGCTAGTCGCTCGGGAACTGGTGCGCTACAAGGTGGACATTGCTGCTCTCAGCGAGACCTGATTCTCTGAGCAGGGTCAGCTGGAGGAGATGGGTGCCGGCTACACCATCTTCTGGAGTGGCCAGCCAAAGGCAGAGCGACGCGACGCTGGTGTTGCCTCTGACATCCGGAACGACATCGTGGGACGTCTGCCCTGTCTGCCTCAGGGTATCAATAATTGCCTGACGAGCCTCCGCGTGCCTCTTCTGGGAGACCAGTTCGCCACCATCATCAGTGCCTACTCTCCCCCAATGACGAGCTCTGATGCGGTGAAGGACAAATTCTACGCGGACCTGCACGCCCTGCTGGCGACTGTGCCCGCGTCGGGACGGACCACGCTGCCTGGCAGAGAGTGCTGGGTCCCCACGGTCTTTGTAGCTGTAACCATAACGGCATCCTTCTGCTGCGAACCTGTGCGGAACGCGGTCTCTTGCTGACCAACACCTTCCGCCTTCCGACGCGGGAGAAGGCCGCGTGGATGCACCCTCAGTCGCGGCGCTGGCAGCTGCTGGACAAGGTTCTCATCCGGAGGCGAGATCGACAGGACATGCTGGTAACCAAGGCGATCCGCGATGCCGATGGTTGGACGGATCACCGCCTCGTCCTTTCCCAGATGAGGCTCCGAATTTAACCCAGACGAAGGCCCCAAGGTAAGCGACCGCCAGGTAAGTTAAATATTCTTTTGTTAAATTTGCCTGCTCAGCCTTTTGATTTCAGCAACCAAATAACCCAGAAACTAGAGGACCTGCATGGTCCAGTTAATAACTCCACCGTGGAAACACGATGGTGATAACTGCGAAATGTCATCCATTCAACCGACCTCGAAGTCGTCAGTGGACTGGACTGTCAACACCAGGACTGGTTTGATGACAATGACACCGACCTCAAAAACTTACTCACGGAGAAAAATGGACTACACAAAGCCTACATGGACCTTCGGACTGACGCCACCAAAGCAGCCTTCTTCAGATGCCGCCGCCTTGTACAGCAGCGTCTGCGGGAGACGCAGGACGCTGGATGGTCCGAAAGGCTGCGGAAATCCCGGACTATGCGGACCGAAATGAAATTAAAAACTTTTCAAAAGCCATCAAGGCCATATACGGCCCCTGTATCAAGGGGACCGCACCGCTGCTCAGCTGTGATGGCGCAACCCTGCTGACAGAGAAATCGCAAATTCTAAAGCGCAGGGCCGAGCTCTTCAAAAGTGTCTTTAATTGCTCATCAGCCATCTCCGATGCTGCCATTAACCGGCTCCCTCAAGTGGACACGAACAATGATCTGGATCTTCTGCCTTCCCTACCAGAAACCATCCGGGCCTTGGAGCAGATTTCCAGCGGTAAAGCACCGGGATCCGACGCACTCCCACCGGAAGTCTACAAGCACGGCGGGCCCCGGCTGATGGCAGAACTCACAACACTCTTCCAGGAGATGTGACACCAAGGACAAGTTCCTCAGGGTTTCGAAGACGCGACCATCGTCCATCTCTTCAAGAGGAAGGGGAACTGGCAACTCCGTGATAACTACAGAGTCATCTCGTTGCTCAAAATCGTCGGGAAGATCTTCACCCGTATCCTTCTCAAGCATCTGAACGTTTACCAAGAGCAGCTACTGCTCCCTGAAAGCCAATGTGGCTTCCCACGACACCGCGAAACAACCGACATGATCTTCCCCCCCCGCTTGATACAAAAGAAGTGCCAGGAGATACGAACTCACACTAACAGTATCTTCGTGCATCTGAGGAAAGCCGTTCACATGGTGAATCGCGACGGACTGTGGAAAGTCATGCAGCAATTCGGCTGTCCTGAGCGGTTCACGCACATGGTGCGTCAGCTTCATGACGGGATGATGCCGTGCGTAACTGACAACAGGACGGTATCCGAAGCATTCGCAGTGACCAACGGAGTGAAGTAGGGCTGCTTCCTTGCACCTACCCTCTTCAGTCTCACTTTTTCTGCCATGCTAATGGACGCCTACCGTGACGAACGCCCTGGGATCTGCATTGCCTAACGAATGGAAGGCCGATTCCTCAACTAACGGCGGATGCACTTCCACTCGTGTGTATCCGCAGCCACCATCCACGAACTTCGCTGAAGACTGAGCTCTCAATGCAACGACAGAAGAGGAAATGCAAAGGATTATGGACCTCTTTGCCGCAGGCTGCGCCAATTTTGGATTAAAAATCAGTACAGCCAAAACGGTTGTCATGCACCAGCCGCCACCCAGCGCTCAATACATTGCTCACGAATCAATGTCAACGGTGCTCAACTCAAAAATGGGGAAACCTTCGCTTATCTAGGAAGCATGCTGTCACGCAACACGAGAATCGATGATGAGATTGCCCAACGGATCTCCAAACCCAGTCGGGCCTTCGTGTAGAATCACCACGCTATTCACCTGAACACCAAACTGAAGATGCACAAGGCCGTCGTTTTGATGACACTCCTTTACGGAGCGGAAACCTGGACCGTCTACTCGAACCAAGCAAGGAAGCTGAATCACTTCCTTCTCAACTACCTCCGCAGAATACTGAATCTGAGAGGGAAGGACAGGATCCCGGACACGGAAGTCCTGGAGCGGACCGGAATCCTCAGCATCCACGCCATGCTGGGGCATGTGCAACTGCGATGGAGGGGCCACTTGGTAAGAATGGACGACGAGTGACTACCCGAACGACTTTTCTACGGAGATGTCGCTACGGGCGCGCGCCGACAAGGAGGTCAAAAACGATGCACCAAGGCCACTTTGAAGAAATCTCTGAAGCAACTGCAAATCAACCCGACGACCTGGGAGGACCTCGCCCAGGATAGACCGGCATGGAGAAGATCCGTGAAGACTGGTGCAGCAATCTATGAGGCCAATCGGATCGCCGCTGCTAAGGCCAAAAGGGCGGATCGCAAGTCACAGGCACCGCGGATCAACACCGCCAATGCCCTAGCTCTTCTAACGTGCACACGCTGTCAACGCACATTCCGCGCGCGAATCGGCCTGTCTGGACATAATCGAACTTGATGAAACAACAATCCCACAACCTCAATCTCTGGCACACCTGCTTTGGACCCCACAATGTTGACCACCCCGACCACTGATAACAAGTTCATCTATGCCCCGCCGCCCGCAATCACTGACAGCATCCTCCCCTCCTCCACTCCCCTGCGCCAATCACGGCGACGAACACCACTTGCCCCACTCCCACCGCCTCATTATCCACCTCCGACTACCTGACACCTGCTATCGCCAAAACCACCGCCGCCCACAGTACCAGCGATGGGGACTCGATACTGACCTGTCCTCATTGCGATCGCACATTAACCTCACAGATCGGTTGGTCGGTCACTTGCGAATCCATCGCACAGAAACTGGCGAAATATTCGCTGGAGCAGTAACATTTGATTGTTCGACCGTCGATTTCGACGATGTCCACCGTATGCTCCACGGAAGGGTGGTACAGGGACGGTGACTTGCGCGTGAATAAGTTTTAAGTGAAAGCAGCCTTGCGCTGCAGCCAGCGCACTCTCTCCTCCTCACTCACCTGAACACGGTGTCATGACAGAGTCAAGAAGACCGGAGGCGGGAGAGGACGCAGGTGGCTGGCGCGACCGGAGCCGCCCCTCGGCGTACCACCACACCTGGCTCGGATCCCACTGAGTGGAAGTGCCATAAAGACCAAATTAAGAAGGAGCCATTGCAGCCTGACTCTCGGTCCGCCAGTCAGCCACTTCACACCAAACACACATTGTGCTGACCATGCAGTCCGAGTTATCCCGTCCGTTGGCAACCTTCCAAGCCACAGCTTTTAGCGCACCGTGAGAGTTTCAAGCGCGTTAGATTGTTAATAGTGAGGAAACTGCGCTGAGCTGTTGACCTCACTCTCTCCCCCTCAGACCACTGTCCGAGCTGGTCAGTTGCCTTATGTGGGAGTGGGCGCATTGGCGGACGGATCGGCGTACCCGTCTTTGCGCGACACAGCACGACCTGGCCCCCATAACGCACACACCAGGATTCACTTACTCAGGGGATATAGAGGAGCCATCGCCGTCTGACTCCCAGTCCACTGGTCAGCCACTTGACACACATAGCGCATACACTGAACCGACGGCGTGGTCTGGTGTAAGCGTCAGATTGGCAGCCTTCCCAGCCACGCTTTCTAGGAAACCGTGATATACTCTGGTACATGGTGATTGTGAGGGTGTTGTCGATGTATTGGTGTAGGTAGTGTGCGCTGATATAGTTTAGCCTCCGGTGGTTTACCGCAGGTTTTGTGAATGCGCATGTTTCCGAATAGGCCCATGCGGTTCACAAGTACCGCGGATCAACGCTGACAATACCCAAGCCCTCCCAACGTGCCCACGCTGTCAACGTACATTCTGCTCGCGAATCGGCCTGGTCGGACACCTTCGAACTCTATGCAACAACAATCGCACAACAGCAACCTCTGCCACACCTGCTTCAGACCCCACGACGACGACCACTCCAACCACTGATAACAAATCCTCTCTCCTCCAACCATTGCGCCGACTACGACGACGAGCACCACTTGCCTCAGCAGCCACCTCCGACTACCTGCCACCTGCTACTTCCAGCACCATCACCACCGACTCAAGTACCAGCGATGCTGACTCGGTTCTAACCTGTCCTCATTGCGATCGCACATTCACCTCACACACCGGCCTGGTCGGTCACATGCGAATCCATCACACAAAGACTGGCGAATTAGTGCCTGGAGCACTAACACACAGCAGAGACCGCCACCTCCAATGCCCTCACTGCCCACGCACATTCACTCATCGCATGGGCATGATCGGTCACATGAGCATCCACGAAAGCGGAATCCACCGCGATGCCAGCACATCTTGCGCACCCATCAGCACTTCCCATATTCGTCCCAGGAGCCCGACTACCAGTAGTTGCAGCATAGCCCCCTCAGACTCAGCATCTCCCGACCTATCTTGTCCTCATTGTTACCACGCATGCACATCACGCATCGGCCTGGTCAGCCACTTGCGAATCCATCGCACAGAGACCGGCGAACCAGTACCAAGAGCACCAACATACACCTGCCGCACCCGACTCAACTGTCCGCACTGCCCACGCACATTCAAACCGCATGGGCCTATTAGGTCACATGCGTCTCCTTGAAAACCTGCGGTAGAACACCGGCAGCTATACCACAATATTACATCTCTCATCATCAGCTTCTGCATCTCACATGATCATATGCAACACCACAAAACACATGCTCTCAGTCTGCATACCTGATTAAGAAGCACGTATGATACTCGGCTCTTTCTCCATGTGATTCCTCTGTTGCATGTGTGGTCTGAGTTTGAGAATATCACGGTGCGCTAAAAGCCGTGGCTTGGAAGGTTGCCAACAGACAATTACCCTCAGACCTCGCAGTCAGTCCAAAGCGTGTTGTGTGGAGTGGCTGACGGGTCGTCTGAGTCAGGCTGCGATGGCTCCTTTTTGACCTAATGTCTGACTATCTCACAAATGTGAGATGTGAGCCGTTCGACCTCCTGTTGTGTGAAATCCTGGTGCTTGTGTTTTGGGGACCAGGTCGTATAAGTAGTACACGTAGACGAGGTCACCAGCAGCTGCGCCCACTGCCACATCAGACAACTGACCAGCTCGGACGGTGGTGTGATTGGGGGGTGGAGGAGAGAGTGAGGTCGACAGGTCAGCACATTTTCCTCACTATAAACAATCTGACGCGCTTGAAACTATCACGGCGCTAAAAGCCGTGGTTTGGAAGGTTGCCAACTGACGGAATAAATCGGACTGCGTGGTCAGCCCAATGTGTGTTTTGTGTGGAGTGACTGACTGGTGGACTGAGGGTCAGGCTGCAATGGCTCCTTCATAATGTAGCCTTTAAGGCACTTCCACTCCATGGGAGCCGAGTCAGGTATGGTGGCACGCCCAGGGGCGGCTCCGGCCGCGCCAACCACCTGCGCCCTCTCCCATCTTCGGTCTTTTGACTTTGGCAGGACACCGGGCTCAGGTGGGAGAGGAGAAAAGAGTGCGGTAGATGTAGTGCAAGTCTACTATCACTTTAAACTCAATCACGCGCAAGTCACCGTCCCTGCGCCACCCTTCCGTGGAGCATATGGTGGACCTCGTCGTAATCGACGGTCGAAGTCGCCGCCTTGTACAGCAACGGCTGCGCGAGATGCAGGATGCCTGGACGACGCGCAAAGCCGAGCAAATCCCACGGTTCGCGGATCGAAACGAATGGAAGTACTTCTTCGCCAGCACCAGGGCTGTCTACTGACCTCCCGTCAAAGGCGCTGCCCTTCTTCTCAGTTTAGACGGCAGGACGCTACACTGAGAAGACGCAAATCCTGTAGCGATGGGCAGAACATTTCCAAAGCATTCTCAATCAGCCCTCCCCCATCTCCGATGCCGCCATCGATTGCCTGCCTGAAGTGGAAATCAACGCCGACCTTGATCTCCCGCCCTCTCTCCAAGAAAATATCAGAGCCATGCAGCAAATCTTCAGCGGGAAAGAACCTGGCTCGGACACGATCCCTACTGAGATTTACAAGCTTGGCGGACAACAACTGATGAACCGACTCACAGTGCTCTTCCAGGAGATGTGGCACCAAGGGCATGTCCACCAGGATTTCAAAGACGCAACCATTGTCCACCTCTACAAGAAGAAAGGGAACCGCCAACTCTGCGACAAACACCGAGGAATCTCACTGTTGAACATCGCCGGAAAGATCTTCGCCCGCATTCTCCTCAATCGTCTGAACGCTCACCTGGAGCAAGGACTGCTACCGGAAAGCCAATGTGGCTTCCGACGACACCGAGAACAATCGACATGATCTTCACCGCTCTATAGCTGCAAGAGAAGTGCCAGGAGATGCGGACTCACCTCTACACTACCTTCGTGGACCTGACGAAAGCCTTTGACACGGCGAATCGCGACGGGCTGTGGAAAATCATGCAGAAATTCGGCTGTCCTGAACGTTTCACGCATATGGTACGTCAGCTTCACGATGGGGTGATGGCGCGCGTTGCTGACAACGGGACAGTATCCTACGCTTTCGCAGTGACCAACGGAGTGGAGCAGGGCTGCGTCCTTGCACCTCTTACCCTCTTTAGTCTCATGTTTTCTGTCATGCTAACGGATGTCTACCGTGAAGAACGCCCCGGGATCCGCATCGCCTACCGGATGGACGGCCGACTCCTCAACCAAAGATGGGTGCACTTCTGCTCGTGTATCTCCACAGCCACCATCCACGAACTTCTCTTCGCTGACGACTGCGCACTTAATGCAACGACAGAAGAGGAAATGCAAAGGAGCATGGACCTCTTCGCTGCCGCCTGTGACAACTTCGGACTTCGCATCAACACTGAGAAAACGGTTGTTATGCATCAGCCGCCGCCTAATACCCCCTACTCCGCAGCTCACATCAATGTCAATGGCGCCCAACTGAAATCTGTGGATACCTTCACGTACCTGGGCAGCAATCTTTCCCGCAGCACCAACGTCGACGATGAGATCGCCCATCGGATCGCCAAAGCCAGCCAAGCCTTTGGAGGCATGCAGAACGTGGTCTGGAATCGACATGGTCTCCATCTCAGCACCAAACTCAAGATGTATAAAGCTGTCATAATGCCGACGCTGTTGTATGGAGCGGAAACGCGGACGATCTACCCAAAGCAGGCCTGGAAGCTCAACCACTTCCACCTCAGCTGCCTTTGCAGAATACTAAAGCTGACATGGCAAGACAGGATACCGGACACGGAAGTGTTGGAACGAACAGGCCTTCTCAGCATTTTTGCTCAGCTGAAACAACAGCAACTGCGATGGAGCGGCCACCTTGCGAGGATGGACGACGAACGATTACCCAAAAGACTTTTCTATGGAGATATCTCCATGGGTTCTCGCACGACACTACAAGGACACTCTGAAGACTTCCCTGAAGAAACTGAAGATCAACCCGGCAACCTGGGAGGACCTCGCCCGGAACCAAGTTGCTTGGAGAAGGACAGTGAAGACAGGGGCAGCAATCTACGAAGCCAACAGGATCGCCACCGCCAAGACCAAAAGAGCGGCACGAAAGTCACCAGCGCCCTAGACCAACGCCGCCAATGCCCAGGCCCTTCCAACATGCCCACGCTGTTTACGCACCTTCCGTGCGCGAATTGGCCTGGTCGGACATCTTAGGACGCAATGCACCAACAATCCGACAATTCCAACTTCTACGTCCAATTCCGCCAGCACTTATTCGGACTCCCCCTCCCTCGCCCCTGGAATCAGTTCAATTACTCCCACCATCATAGAGAACACATCCCAATACTTATCACCTGTTACCCCCAACACCACCGCCACCGCCGCCACCACCGCCACCACCACCACCACCATCATCAGCGATGGGGGCTCTATCCTAAACTGTCCTCAATGCGACAGCACATTCACCTCACGCATCAGACTAGTTGGTTACTTGCGAATCCATCGTACAGAGACTGGTGAACCAGTGCCTGGAGCACCAACACACAGCAGAGATTGCCGTCTCCACTGCCCTCACTGTCCTCGTGCATTCACTCGTCGCATAGGCCTATTCGGTTACATGCGCAGCCATGACAACCTGCGGTAAACCACCGGAGGCTAAGCCACATCAGCATGCACTATTTACACCAATACATAGACAACACCCTCACCATTATCATGTACCCGTGAAAATCACGATTTCCTAGAAATCATGGCTTGGAAGGCTACCAATCTGACCACGCCGTCGGCCAAGAGCATGTGCTGTGTGTGTCGAGTGGCTGACCAGTGGACTGAGAGTCAGAGGGCAATGGCTCCTCCATATACCCTGAGTAAGTAAATACTGGTGTGCGAAATGGGGACCAGGTCGTGCTGTGGCGCACAACGACGGGTACGCCGACTCGTCAGCCAATACGCCCACTCCCACATCAGACAACTGACCGGCTCGGACGATGGTCTGATATTGGGGATGGGGGAGAGAGTGAGGTTGACAGGTCAGCGCATTATCCTCACAATAAACAATCTGATGCGCTTGAAACTACCACGGTGCGCTAAAAGCCGTGGCTTGGAAGCTTGCCAACTGACGTGAACACTCGGACCGCATGGTTAGCCCAATGTGTTTTATGTGGAGAGGATAACTGGTGGACTAAGAGTTAGGCTGCAATGGCTCCTTCCTAATGTGGCCTTTATGGCACTCCCACTCCGTGGGATCCGAGCCAGGTGTGGTGGCACGCCCAGGGGTGGCTACGGCCACGCCAGCCACCTGCGCCTTCTCCCATCTCCGTTCTTATTGATTATGTCATGACACCGGGCTCAGGTAGGGGAGGAGGAGAGAGTGCGGTGGATGCAGCGCACGTTTACTATCACACTAAACTAAATCTCGAGCAAGTTAACGTCCCTGCACCACCCTTTCGTGGAGCATAAGGTGGACCTCATCGTAATCGAAGGTCGAACTGTCATATCAACCATGCAAGGTGGAGGATCCATCCAACAAGAATTAGGTAACTTACCTGAAAGCGGGAGAGGGGATAGAGAAGGGGCACTTCCACTGGGTTCTGGCCGGGCGTGTTTGTTTGTAGGAAATAGTGGAATTTTCCACTGATTGAGTGTGCAACCGCCTTCTCTATGAACTCCACAACGGTGCTGGCACTGTGGGTTTGCGGTTGGTACCAGAAGCTGAATCGGCCTACAGGAGAGGGGGGACAAACGTAAAACGAGATCAAGCAAGACAACATGAGACGGATTGAATTACAAAATCAGAAGTTCTATCACAGGCTTTACTGCGGAAGACTTAACGGTTCGGACAAAATATTAAGCAGACCATAAGGTTAGAATAAGCGCATAACTTTTGAAACCAGGTGTCGGCCAGGACACGTGCTAGTATAGCAACTGTTTTGTCAACCAGGCTAAATACGTGCGTCCAATGGAAATGTCCAAGTGCGTGGCGATGACAATGATCGCAATGCCTGTGATGGTGGTTCTTCTGCCGCGCGCATTTGTGCGTGTCTGCTTGTATATTACTGTGAACCATGTTTCACAGAACTGACTCCAGACATTTCACACACGCACGCGCAGAAGGTGAAGGTCGTGCAGGTGGCGACGGCGGCGGCAGCAGATAAGAGATAAGTGGATTTTGGCAGATTTGAATACTTCATTTGACCCACTTGTGAAAATGCGGCGGCCTCGGTGGGATTCGAGCCCACGCCAGAAAGGGGAAGGTTTCAGTACAGCCAACGCTCTAGCCTTGCTGTCTGACTTGGGTTCAAATACCACCGAGGCCACCGAGTTCTTCACAAGTGCTTCAAAGGAGATAAGAGATTACTGGGATATTGAAATAGCCGCGGGAGGCACCGAAACACACGCATGCACAGATTAGAGTCCGAATCATATCGCAGCGCGCTGGCACAGAGACCCGGGGTCGTGCAGGTGTGTGTGTAGGCACACGCCAGCTGGTCCGCTCCGCTTTGCGTCGCGCGTAACGTGCGTCGTCCTCCTCCTCCTCCTCCCGACTTCCCGTTGCCACTGTGAAACGCAGCGGCGCACCTAATCGCGAAACAACCTGATGACGGGGCGGCGCTAGCAGCTGCAGCACGCGCAGGCGAGACGGCGCAGAGGAAATCAACGCGCCTCCGTGCCTGCACGCACGCGCACACGCACGGTTGGCACGCGGCCAAAGGTTTCGTTGTCGTCGCACCAAGTGCACACACTGCGTGTGCACCCTCGATCGGCAAGCACAGAAACTAGCCAGTGTGTGTGCAGTTTTAAAAAAGGAACAACGAAGGAAGAAGCACACCTGCGCACACACTAACGCAGCCTGCGAATTAGTTCCTTGTATACCTTGCTCTCGCACTCTCTCTCTCTTTCTCTCTTTCTATCTTTGTCTCCCCCCTCTCTCTCTTCCCGATACCGCAGTCGCCTGGTAAGTGCCCATCCGACCGAGAATGAGACTGAGTGCAGTGGCTGACGTGATGTCGCAGTCAATCGCCTGTCGCACATGCTCATGCCTCACGTAAACAAGAAATGTCATAATGGCCACATATAGAAGGAGTCGTTGGAGCCTGATCCTCGGTTTGGGGAGGGACTGAGTGCTCGGCCAGTAAGCAACCTTCCATGCCACGAATCTTAAAGCGTCGTGGTAGAGTCAGAGACGTCGGAGTTATCATAGTGAGCAAAATGCGAACTTGCCATGAGAATGGGTTCCTCCGAAGTATCGGCTTCACTCCGTCTCCTCCCTGCTCCTGAAGTAGACAACGTTTAAAGCCTGTAGGTCGAATGGCTAGTGGAATCCATGCAGTGGCTGCTGCAGCCTGAGCTCCCACTTTTGGGTGCGCAACACGACTGTTGGTCTTCATAAACCCGACTTCAAAAGACCAACAGACCATACCTAAGTGAAAAATGTGCATGCACACATACGATGGTGAACAGTTAAATTCGCAGGATTATAACATGACTTATCTGTGAGGTGATATTGCTCGTTGACGAGTGTGCACGTATGGCCAGATCACTGGGACAGTGTGGATAGACTGGGTGGACATGAGGTTGGTCGGAGTCACAGACACTGGCAGTTTACAGAGGGGATGGGGTGGGGAATAATATTGTATACTTCCATTGATGCGATAGAGGGTATTGAGTCCAGCAGCCATGACCGGCTGTGCATAAGACATGAACCAACGTCAGTGGTTGACTTCTACTACTTAGTCTCGATCGAATATTCAGGTTTTTGCTCCACAGGGAACCAAAGTTAAAACCATGACCCTGGGCATCCTCAGTTTGGTGTCGGGGATGACAAAAATGGTTGCACGACAAAGCACGTACTTTCAAATACCTGGCTACCTTTGAACACAAACGGCTAACCAGGATGTGTCAAGATTCCTCCAGCGATGACGAGGAAAGGTTATTTAGCTCGTATAGGAAATTTGTGGTCCTGGCGCTCTTGTAGGGATGTGCACCGGGCATCCTTCGATTGCTGGAGCATTCTTCCCAGACATCACCTCCCGCCGCGGTTGTAGATTTCGGTAGGCATCGTTTCTCCGACCGTAATTTTTTTCATTTAACAACAATCGAACAGCCTTTAACATATCCAGAAGAGCGGGATGAAGATTGAAGCCTACGTTAGATCCGAGTTTCGGAAGTCTTCAAGAAGTCGTGGCTGTAAATTGCTAACGAAAGTGCACAGCAAGATCAAAGTAATCTGCCTCGAAAAGACATTTATCAACCCGACTACGGAAAAGTAGTTAGTGTTCATATCTCCCCCCTCTCACCTGCTTTTAACTCCTCCGAAGTCGTCACCTGTCCGCCTCTTTGACGTTGTCCCAGAACAATTAATTTCAGTTTACGGAAAATCTCATTCTTTCATGCGGCGAGTTAATTCGTCTTAAACCACACCCTATTAGCCTTTTAGACTTCGTAGACATCTCCCGTTAATAATCGGTATTTTCTCCTCAGCCAATGATCACCAGTGCGCAGATGTGCTCGTGATACTGTCAATGGCCACCGCTCCGACGGTTATGATCGACAAATTCTTCAGCTGGGTGATCGAAAAATTATCAGCTTAATAGCCGAAAACCAGCTCAGTACCTCTAGGCAGTGATCGCTCCCAAGCTTGGGTTCTTTGGCGTTCGTCTCGAGGATGTTTAATCTCTTGGCATCTTATAAGCCATTCTTGTCTCTTCATAGTGAATCCCTTATAAAAAAATTAAAAAACGAGCTTATCATATCGGATGCCTCTGTTTCCTTCCACAACGCCCTATGTCAACTTCGTTATGAATGCGTGCTTTTACTGCTCTGCTGTCACCATTCCTATTTTAGTAAGGAAGGGTATTTTCATTGCGAAGCGAACCGTTCCTATGTTCGCCTCTGTTGCCGGTGCTTCTTATGTCTTTCTGGTGGATAACACGATCCCTTAAAACAACCAGACACTTAATCAATAGCTGAGAGTTGCAAATTTTCTCCCAACAACCCGGCGTTGACTTCACCATATCTACCCTCGTGCATAGTCCTATTGGTCATTAACCGACGTCTGGCAGGTCCTAGGAAATAAATTAAACCGAGGTGACGGGTGCCGCCCTGAGGTTTTCCGTAATATCCTCCGACTGCACCGGTCTGCTGTTGGTCTAAGATCAGCAAAATTAACTGACAGCGAGGATGCCAAGGTTCTATCGGACAGGCTAGCAAGTGGCCAGAGCTGCCCCTTTGTGTGGATGATTGGTCCTTGAAAGTAGCCAACTTAAACGAAAATACTATGGCAGTGCTCTGCGGCGGAGAAAACTCTTTTACACCATTGCCTACTGGAGAATAACGTTGACTACGCCTCCACGACAGTTGGTTTAATGAAATGGGATAATTAACCAAGCCATCGGGTAGAAACTCTGGCAGAGATGACTTGTATGGCCGCCTAAACAGGACATGGGAACGGGAACCACCCGCAATACATGTTGCTTTGCGCCAAATTCTGGAGAAATTATGTTTAGGATTAAGGTGATGGGTAGGTAAGAGTTGGGGTTAGAGGCAAGACTATGTTCAAGGTCAAGGCTTGTCTTAATTGTAGGGCTTAGGTTTATGGTAGGGATAGGGGTAGGCCACAGGAATTATTTATCACTCCTGAAATTTATCGCAAAGCCACCTACTTTAAGCGGGCTGAACGTTCCTATCCCCGTGTACTGCTTAGGCGGCCATACAAGTTATCCTTACCGAAACTCTGTCAAACCCGTGACTGAACTTAATAATCATCGGGATAGACAGCTTGATAAGTACCAACTTGAGCCCATTGGAGTCAGCACTATATACGCGGCTGATGCGATTGTGTACAGGCTGTGGAGGCATGCGTTAGCGCACGTGCAGCGACGATGGAAGCACCAGAGCAGGCATTCCGGGGGGGCGGTGGGGCGGGCGAGGAGCCGCAGCAGCACCCCGAGCAACAGGCGTGAGCGTGTGCGAGCTAAAGTCGGAATCCATCACCGACAGACTGGCACATCTACGACGGCGCGAAAACAAGCAGCGCGGACGTGCGCAGGGCGCGTGTGGCAGGGTGCGCGAGAGGATGGAACGCGTTGATGCTGCCACTCAACCGCTAACAGTGACAGCAGTGCACGCGTGCGCCCACACGATGCGGTGACGCCAGAGCTGGCGGACGCGCCACGACGAGCACGTGTCATTTGGTCTTTGCCGTTGTTGATGTTGTTTTTGTCCAGTTTACTAAGGTAAGTGGCGGCTACCTACCTCCCTCCTCTTCCTCTGGGCGACGCCCGTCACCGGTGCGCACTCTTGTTCGCTCTCTCGGGCCAATTTTTATACGCATTTGTGCGTACACAGTAATATCAGGCGGGAAGACACGGCAACATCCTTGCCAAACGACAGTGGCTACTTCAAATGCACATGTATACAACTCTGCGTCTTCAGCAGCCTGGTTCATGCCTCCGCACACCAAGGGTCATAACTACTCTCCAATCACGAGGGTCTATTGAGCCATGGCGCGCCACCTCAGCCTATCTCCAAACTCCCGGGCATAGGAGCATGTCGCGTGCGTGTGGACTGACATGTCATCGGACGTAGCACAGAGCCTGAAGGGCGCGACAGTAAGTGTCTTACGCTGGTGTGGTAGCATCCTGCCTCTAACAGCACTGCTCATGCAGTCCCGTACTCCGTACCAATACTAGTGACCCCTGCGAAAATAAGTTTGTCCAGACGAGAGACAGGTCGGAAGAAAAAGCCCCTGGGTGTGAGAAAGCCAAGTGGACACATAAACTGGGAACCCTTCAGTCAGTGCGCAACCGGAAAATAAGGACATAAATGGGGCTGGGATGTCAGAATTGACAAATTACTTATGTAATATCCGCAGCGGAAGCTCGAATGACGGATTTCCTGCTCCTGTCTTCGATGCAACAGTCTTCGCGGGGTTCCCGTCTTCCCTTCCCTCACCTAAGAGTCTCACCTAATGGAGTTAAGATTTAACAGGTTTGGAATGGAAGAGGTTAGAATTGCAACTCTGGTAGAAGCGACTTGGCACAAAGAGACCCTCACTCCGGCGCAATGATGGGATTCGAAGCTTAGGTTGGTGGATAGAAAAAACAGCACCTTTCGGAATCTTTACTGTCATAGCCTCCTTTTATATACCGTTTTCCTTCTCAACATCGGCGACTATTATGCATTGGCTTAAAGAGTATATTTTTGGCCCAGCATTCGCGTTTTGGGTCAGATTTTCTGAAAAGAAACATTAAAACGCATAACAGATATCGCCTAGGAATTCAGCAGGATAAAAAGGCCGCGAACCTGTTGCAGGTGAGTGCACAACATCGAGGTCTACCGTATGGTGCTAGGGCTCCAGCCACCGTCCACTATGTCGCGTTGTGCCATGGAATAAGCGAAGAGGTTAGTTCAAGTGAGATATAAAGAGCAAGTATTCCGTGGAAGCTGCCAATTTTGTCGTAAAACTTGGTATGAGAGAATCCCCGAGTCTGGTGTTCCTGGCGAAATAAGTGTCCTCAGTGGGGTGAGATGCATTGGCTTCATTATGTGGCAAGGACCGATCTCAACGAATAAGATTTTCTGCATGCACCAAACAAAGCTTACCCACGTGCTCCATCTAGCATCCAGACAGTTAACCTTTGCAGATTTCGGTTGCCGGGCGAGGGTAGGGCTCCCGCCAAATAGGAGTCCTTCTTTGATATTCCGAAAACTCTGGGTTCATCACTTGTGTAGAGACTGTACGAAACATTGTGGGGAGCTTGGATCAGTAAATACCATGCTCAGGCTTCCCAGTCAAAAGGACAGGAACCCTGGTTAGTTAAAAAATCCAGCAGGCAACAGTGCAATCATTCGTACGGTATAAAACCTTGGGGACAAGTAGCAACGAAACTGCCAAACGCCGCGTCGTGTTTACTCGGAAGAACGGAGCTCTCGCAGAGACAAGCTAACATGTAAGTGTGCAAAGAGTTTGAGAGCACGTCAACAAATTGAACAGTCAACCTGACGACCCTTCTTCATTTAATAGATAGGAAAAAAGATTATAGGTAAGTTCAGAGCGACAGTGGTGTGCTGAAGACGCACGTATGAAGTTGCAACGTTGTGCGAAATCTAACGAGTCCCAATTGAGACTGCAAACCGGTCTGCTTTTTTTTCTATGACGTCAGTTTCATGTGGGATGCAGAGGGGGCATGAAAGAAATCACTAAAATACGACCTATTGAGGACTCACCTTGATTGTGCTCGATTCGAGTGTGATAGGTGGTACCCCGAACCCGAAAACTGAGGCTCAAAAAGAAGGTGTCGTGCCCACTGTCTCGTACCAGGAAAGTTCCATCAGGCCGCTTTGCTAGCAGCACCTCCGCATCAGTGAAACTCAGGGGGCCCCAGTACCAGCCCATCTAGAAAAGACAAAAAAAGAAGTCAAAACCAATATCATACACGGGAGTCAGGAAGCAATAATGTAACTGTTCCTCACTCTCGAGGAGGGCCCACTCGCTAGGGAAGATGGAAGACATGGGCAGCCGCAGATTCACATCACCTATTTTCACCGTGTACCCGAGGTAAGATAGAGTCGGGAAGACTGGAGATAGGAGTGGGCGCAATGACGAATTCGACATCGGCTTCTGGCTACACGTGCCAAAAAACTTGCTGGTAGGCCCCTGAAGTCGAGTCGGACTTTATAGCCACATCTGCTCGAGTTACTGTGAAAGGGACACTAGAAAGGAGTCATCGCACTCTGTTTCTGTTTTAAAAACCCATTTAGCCTGCCAATTGGCACTCATCCAAGTCGCGACTTTCAAGACGCTGGCATAATTTGAGTAAAATGTCGCTTGGATTACAGCCGCAATCGGCTAAAATCGCGTGCCCATACTTATCGCATCCCATTGGCAATTCAGCTGGAAATGAGATAGCGTGAGGCGGACTTATCGCCGCTGTCTCTTGTGTCCCACACACCTGTTGGTTCGCCAACCGTCAAGGACCAGACTACAATTGGAACTTCAACCAAAAACTGAATGACAGCCTAATGCCAGATCAAGGGCCTATACAAAGGTACCTAGTTTGGGTTAATATAGTAGTTAACTATCCCCAAAAAATGGGAATAGGACAATGGATCGATGACACCGCCAAAGAAAGGCAATAGTAACCTAATAAAAATACCAGGACAGCTGTACCATGAATAGGGATTTTGGATAACCAGAGAAGTCAAAACACCCAAAACTAACTATGAACAATGATCACATTTCGACAATTTAAGTTTTTAACGTTTGGTTCAACTAGAGACGATAAAACCCCTAAGGAAGATGGAGACGGGCCGTTAGCTTATACGCGGGTCGTATAGAGCGTTTACAGGTGAAGAATAGTAGGACGGACTAGTTGGGAGGTAAGCAGGCTCTCGAGTCTGACAAGTAAGAAGTTGCGGATTATACAGGGAAAATAACCTCTGCCGTGCCAAGCACTGATTTGGCAAAAGCTACCTTCCGGGTCTGCAACGGGCTGCGGGTGGAGCCCGCTGCAGTCCTGAAGTCCATCAAACCCAAGCTTACTCGGGATTTTTAACGACCTGAGGACTATGGTTGCCGCGATTTGCTAAGAAGAGCGATTTCCTGTCCAACAACCACAATAAAAGCGTTTCCATCCCAGTCGAGATCTACTAATAGCATATATCGTTTTAAAATGCCAGGATAGGAGACAGAATGGTACTTTAGAGTTCCAGATACATGAGTCACAAAGGAAAAAACGATTCATTAGGCTAGAGAAGAAGAGGCCAGTACCAGCCCAATCACCTGTCACCCAATGAAACCGGTTTCTACACACATAACGTTATCAGCTTCTTCTGGGCTTCGAAGGAGATGAATCGTACGGATAAATGACGACAGTCACGCTATGTGGAACAAGGGGGTATGACATTGGAATAGGGACCCCCGTAAAACAGGTGATTTTGCTCTACATTTCAGGAAGGGTATCTACTCCCGTGACCTAACCACCCTAGACTCAATGTTAGCCCTAAATCCAACACAAGCACTAACCTGAACCTCAAGCTCCCTGGAATTTAACGTAAGGCCACCTGTTTTACGGGAGAGGGGTCCTAGTCCCGTGAACTATCAACAAGAGCAGTGAGAGTACAATGGAACAAAGTAGGACAAATAGTAGAATGCGATTATGCATGATAGAAAAAGAAGGCTGCGAAGCATGTAACAGAGGGAGGATGGGATAAGTTGGGGAAGGCTAGGAAACCGAGGCCTGTCAATATAAGATCGGGAGGGGGGGGCAGAAGGAGTTAAAAAGAGATCGAGTAAGAAAGACGAAGACCTCACCTTCCGGAGCTCCTTCATGCTCTCCTGAAAAGAGGACCTATGGTCGACCGCAGTGGTCGAGTGTGGGGTGGGCAAGGATCGATGGACGACGCTGTTTCCACCGCCAACTGCACCGCTACAATTGCCACTTCCAGCCCCACACCTACTTGTGCAGAAGGAACCCGGAGTGACAGATTCGGCTTGAGTGGCCAGACTGATTGGTGATTGGCAAAAATGGGAGGAGTTGGGCAGAGAACTGCTGGGCGGCCGGATCACGCGTGTTATACGGCCGGTGGCAGTGCAGGACGAAAGCGGCGAAGCGCCTTGGCGGGAGGATGGTGAGGCCAACGCCGTCGCCACGTGGTGCACGTGGTGGTGATGGTGCATGTGGTGCTGCACCTGGCGATGAAGCAGCTGCTGCTTCTGGGAGGACGAAGCCACTAGAGGCAATGTCCGCGACTGGACTGCGGTCCACGGAGAACTGCTGTTGGTGGCAGTTGCGGCGCCAGCTGATGTAGGGGGGGAGGAGGAGGAGAGGGAACGTAGACGAGCCCCGGTAGAGTCCAAAGGTGCGCTGCAGCAGCCGGTGATAACTTCGGGACTGTTGAGTACGATACCGGTTTCAGCTGCCGCAACCGCCGCCAATGCAAGCTCCGAGTCCATAGCATTCGCATCCGATGGGCCTACCGAGACAAGACGCGAATTAGGGTTTAAGCTGAACCCTTTGTGGAGGAGAAAGCGGGGTTGGGGGAAGCAGGTTAACACACGCGTCTGGGAAAAGTCACCTCAGCTGGGAGAGGCTCCGAGGAGATTGATTAAGGAACTGAAAGAAAAACCTCAGCAGCGTTTTTGAAAGCCTTTTGCTGAGAAACCGGAACAACCAGAGATCTGGTGCTATTTACAAGGCAGACGGTCACATGAGCCGGCATTCGTTGATCCATCCGGATCTGTAGAGAAAGCAATACTTTTTGAGTAATAGTCTATGGCCGTCATGGAAGAGTCTGTGAGAACCCTAGACCGGGGGGGTTTTAAAATAAAAAATACCACCCAAAGATCATTCTACAAGCAGGACTGACCAGCGAACTCCATTCCCGTTGTACACCGAGTAGTCTCGAGACTAAAGGGTGTGAGTCCTGGGTTCGAGGACAAATTGGATCCTGCTTCAAAACTCTGGTCTGGTGTTCGGCTATGACCGAATGACGAAAGCCAAGCGGTCAGAAATCGCCACTCCAGTCTACTCGGTCTTTATAGGTAAAACTGTTCGAAGACGGTCTGTATCAGCGTCATGCGCTAAACCTGCCCGAGGTTACGGTTTTCATCACCGGTTTATGAATAGTTCAACTCAAAACGTACGGCACAATCATCCTAGTCAAGCTTTGCACTTATGTTTAAATCAGGGTTGGTGAGCGGGATGGCACGTTTAGGCCCGACATGAAGAGTATGCACTAAGAGCGCGGGCGTTCTCCTACAAGATCAAGCGAGGTGTCTGGACACCGAGTGACACGACAACTACGTTAGCTCGTGCCATCCGAAAGACAATCCGCCCACACATCAGCCAAAGTGCGAAATTAAGTGAGGCCAGCTGCACGTACGCACACAACGAGAGGCGAGCCAGAGGTGGCAACAACGCTGCCAATGGCCGAGAGCGCCTAGGTGAAAGGGTCTTGGCGACGGCGTTTGGCGAGGCGGCAACCACAGTTGGGACGGTGATGCGTGCGTGCGCGCGTAGCGAAGAGGGGGCGGGTCCTCCCTACAGCACATCGAACGCGCGCATGCGCATGAGAGCGTCATACATCAGCAACATCTAGCGGTGTGCAGAGGATGAGTCGTCGCGCCAACAACCTCAAGCTGAAAAAAAACAACATATGCTACCTCGACTCCTTGCAGTTGCACACATACACACACACGCTCCAATATGGTGCGTAGAGGACACAGCACTAGGGAGGTGGTGGTGGGGAGTTCTGGCGTGGATTTCTCCTGAGCCCCATGTGCACGTAATGGCGCTCAGAAGAGGAGTGCGTGTGTTTTGGCATGCGTCCGCCATCTGACCAGCTGCTACTGTCTCGAGCGTGTATGACTCATGTACAACACAAAATAGAGGCTTGTGTATGGATGAAGACCACGCAAGCATATAAACAGGATCCGTCGGTAACTCTGCAGTTACACAGTGGGCGTGGAAGGAGCAACGTAAGTGCGGGAGTAAACGGCACGAAGCGAGAGCGGCTCTACCTCAATCGTTCTGCAGCCACATAAGGGAGGGCGTATATGATGTCTGCACTTAAGGTACCGCTGTAAGGCAAAGCTGTCCCTAGCTACGCGGCTGTGAAATCATAAATCCTCCAAAACATTGGCGCGGACTGGTCGCTGAACATGACATTGCGATCTGAACAAAGTACTTTTACGCATCAGGATGGTGCGATGGGTGAGGCGACAACTTAGGACAGTAGCCCCAGTACCAGGCTCAAAATTGACCAGGATATATATAGAACTCCAGCAGTAGGATTTTACGGACATCAGGGATGTGTGCGCGCGAAAGGTCCGACTTACCCTTGACGTGATATCGGGAACCAACCAGACAGTGGCCACGCGTGCAGATATTTGAAGGCTGCCGATGAGGCAGCGCCGAGGGAATTGCAACGGAGGTCGAAGCCGTGCAGGTCACAGAGGGAAGCGAATGGCTTGTGGTTACCGTGTTGACACTATTGTGCGACCTCACCCCGTAGGCACTGTAGGTGTGCGATACGAGCGGCCCCTAGAATGAAAAGAACACCGGATTAAACACTGTGGCGGAAATTAAAAAGGGGACTAAAAGGGTGCTTATTAAAGCTGGTTATTTTCTGACAATGCCTCCTTTTTCATGAATCCCAAAATAAATGATAGGGCAACACTGGGTGGACCAAAAGTTGTTACTAATGATTATATATACAGTAGGTGTCCTTACTCATGAAATCTGATGAATTTCATTAGTTATGGCCCGTTTCGCGAAATCAGCGCACACTGCGTCCACCAAAATTTTACGTCAATAAAGAACCGATCGTAAGGAAATATATGGCTTTTTGTGGTTTACAAATTAATATAACATTGTCTAGAAATTTTAATTTTTTAGAATAGGTACAGATTACGAAAAATGTGAAAAATTGACCTAGTTGAGTAAACTGAAGTTTTAAATGTATAGAAAGCCTGACCATGCAATTAAACGAAAAAATCAAGCAGAAAAAGCCGAATTACTTTTTAAAATAGTATTTTTCAGAGTTTTGTACATACATATTCCTCTAGATTAAATGCAACGTAAAGTATGCCCGTCATCAAGCAGCCTAACATGAAAGTGCATATTCCAACACCGTTTCACAAGAATTCGTCGTGTTTCTCCCGTTTGTACATTGTCTTAGATTATTTTGACCAAGGCAAGCAGATTTTCGCTTCATTGCGCCAATAGGGACGTCACATGAATATAATATTTCATAAGCTTACATGTTCACAGGTCGGTCAATGACTAATAAATTTAAATAGAATCGTCAAGTGCAATCGTAAACGTTCTATTTGGTGTATATAAAGAGGACTATTCTATTGTTAAATTTCTCTATATATATTTCGAGTTTTCTATTACGATGAGTTGCAGATAGTCTTTGAAAATGAGGCGAATTCTTTACGATTTTCAGTGTTTTCAGTCGACTGCCCATAAATGTACAATCCGTTTGATGTGTTTGGTAAAATCCTCAAAATAACATTTCTTTAAAGCCTTTACCGAAGCAGTAACTTTTTTGGCATTCTTTCTAATGCAGACGGCCTTCTGGGTCATATTTGTAAACTCACACAAACATGATAACTTGCTGCCATGAAAAATCCACGTCCACAACAAAAGCTGGGAAAATATATGCCTAATATTAGTTAAAATATTTCCTATAATAAGGAACCTGTAAAAAAAATGCTTTAATAAGACGTTTCGCTGTCGAATTCCTGCGTAATTAACATTTTTTCAAAGGGAAGTCAAAAAAACTGGGACCGTTTGACCAAATTTTCGACTTCACTGAAAAGTAGGGATACAATTTCTGTTTAAAATTAAAGAACACTATTTTCTCTTTCTATTGAAGCATTTTTCGATGTATTTGCTTACTTCTCAGTCTAGTTTTAAGCTTTCAAACACACAAGAGAGTGGCTGAATATATACTTAGAATTTGCGATGAAATGTTAATTTTCTGCCCCTTCCGTTTTAAATTTCCTTATTCATTTATAGTCAACTGCAGACCAAAATTGTCTTTTCAGGCTTCGCGTACGTCGTGACTGCGAAAATTCGCGGTGGATCATCGCGTCTCGTATATATGCGCGTTTAAGCTCCTAACAATCGGTGTGGTAAAAAAAAATACATTCACAAAAGTTTATTACATAATGTTTTTGGTAAAAAACGCCATAACTTAGCAAAACTTGATTTTTTAAAACTAAATTTGTTATCAATTTGCCGTAAACAATGTATGCTTTCAAACTTGCATTCACCTGATTTTTGTGAAAACAAAACCAAATTTACCGTTCTCCGAAGGGATATATTTCAAATTTTTCCTGCTTATATAAATGTTCACGCATAGTAATGCGCATAAAAACAAAACGTTTGGATCTGTAGCTTGTAATAGCGTACGCAAATTCAAGGATGGTAAGTAACGACTAATTTTGCCCCATTTAACCCCGTTTTCCCTTGAATAAACTGATCTGAAGTGATCTCTTTATTATTAAAAATCTTTTTCTTCATAAATTTAATACAACAAAAAGAATTTACACCTTAAAATGCCTGCCCTGCTACTACCTCAAATTCTGATATAGACATTTCATGAGTTAGGCAATCTACTATATATATATATATATATATATATATATATATATATATATATATATATATATATATATATATATATATATATATATATATATATATATATATGAAAAAAGGAAGAGGTTCTTCGGAAAATGCGAGTTTTACTCGTGAATTTTCGAGCTGGTTACACCAACCCGTCGTCAGACGAAATAAATAAAAGTGAGTGTTAGAATGTCGCACTAGACAGGCTGGCGTGATAGGACCGACAGACCATTGGCTTGTAAAAGGTGAGTCATGTTAGATTGTGAGCTAGGGGAAGGGGGAGGTGGAACAACTGCGGTTCCCGGTGCTGCAGGGGGAGGGTGGATGGTGGATCAGTTGGATTCCGGGTGGCTGGGTTGCCGGTAGTTGATGTGGCATTTTGACGGGGGGCGGTGAGTCGTAAACGTAGACCCTCATAATGGATGTCCAGGTCAACATGGCGGTTGATAATGCCCGCACAGGAGTACCAGGCCTCGAGGAATTCCCTCGCTCCTTTTTTGTTGGCCATGGCGATGACCTCAGTTTCATCCCAATTGAATCGATGGTCGCACTCGAGTGCGTGCGCAAAGACGAGGGACAAAGGGTCTCGGCGGCGGACGGCTATTTTGTGTTCATTAATGCGCGCGCCCAGGCGTCGACCCGTATGCCCAAGAGCAATTTGCGCACGGGATGCGATAAATTACGTTGGTTTGTTGATTTTTGGGGATGGGATCCTTTATTCGGGATAGTGTGCTGCGTAGTGAGGATGCTGGCTTGTGAGTAACGTGTATACCAAGGCGATTCAACTGCCGAGCGATTGCCTCAGAGGCCCCCTTCATATAAGGCAGGGAGTAGAATTTTCGTGCCACAATTTCTCCGTTTGGGATGGGGTCTTGCGGTTTTGCCTGGTGCCTGAGGCAGTTCTTTACAAAACTAACCGGATACCCGTTACACCGAAACAACCGATATAGGTAAGCGAGCTCTTTTTAAGGATATCATCGCTGTTGCAGTCACGTTTTGCCCAATGGAACAGAGTTCGGACACAGCTTCTTTTGTGAGCTGCTGGGTGGTTGCTTCCATAGTTGAGGATAATCTCAGCATTAGATCCCTTCCTATGGACGCTTGTTGCGAGACTAACATCATGTAGCTTTTGGATTTTAACGTCCAGAAATGGCAGGCTGTCTCCTACTGTTTCTTCACGAGTGAACTGTATGGCTGGGAAAAACACCATTCAGCCTCAGATGCAGTTGGTCAACTTCGCAGTTCTTTATTACGACAAAGGTGTCATCTACATATCGAAGCCAGATTTTGGGCTTGAGATTTTGGAAAAAATCTTCTTCTAGTCGTTGCAAAACCAATTCGGCGAGTAGTCCTGATATTGGCGAGCCCATCGGGGTGCCCTTTACCTGTTGGTAGTACTTATTGTCGAATTGACAGTAGTTCCTAAGGCAGAGTTTGAGCAGTTCTATAATATGCTGCGTTGGAATTTCAACGGGATTGTTCTGTAGGTGTTAAGCTACGCATTCAATTGCCAAGTCATGTGGTATGGAGAAAACAAGGCAACGACGTCGAAAGACAAGATGCATTCATCAGTACTTACTTTGAGGCCTTTTTATCCTTTGGAGGAATGCGTGAGAGTTGTTAATGCTGTATTCGGATCCATGTGTTAGCTGCTTCAGGTGCCTGTACAACCACTTAGCTATGTTCAGCTGACTCAAAGTTTATGACCCTCGGAGATCCCCGTATCGCACGCGCATACGGTCTACCGAAAGTGCACAAACCGGATGTCCACTGAGGATTATAGTGCAACTGATCGGATCACCTACGTACAACATAGCTAAGTGGTTGTACAGGCACCTGAAGCAGCTAACACATGGATCCGAATACAGCATTAACAACTCTCACGCATTCCTCCAAAGGATAAAAGGCCTCAAAGTAAGTACTGATGAATGCATCTTGTCTTTCGACGTCGTTGCCTTGTTTTCTTCCATACCACATGACTTGGCAATTGAATGCGTAGCTTAACACCTACAGAACAATCCCGTTGAAATTCCAACGCAGCATATTATAGAACTGCTCAAACTCTGCCTTAGGAACTACTGTCAATTCGACAATAAGTACTACCAACAGGTAAAGGGCACCCCGATGGGCTCGCCAATATCAGGACTACTCGCCGAATTGGTTTTGCAACGACTAGAAGAAGATTTTTTCCAAAATCTCAAGCCCAAAATCTGGCTTCGATATGTAGATGACACCTTTGTCGTAATAAAGAACTGCGAAGTTGACCAACTGCATCTGAGGCTGAATGGTGTTTTTCCCAGCCATACAGTTCACTCGTGAAGAAACAGTAGGAGACAGCCTGCCATTTCTGGACGTTAAAATCCAAAAGCTACATGATGTTAGTCTCGCAACAAGCGTCCATAGGAAGGGATCTAATGCTGAGATTATCCTCAACTATGGAAGCAACCACCCAGCAGCTCACAAAAGAAGCTGTGTCCGAACTCTGTTCCATTGGGCAAAACGTGACTGCAACAGCGATGATATCCTTAAAAAGAGCTCGCTTACCTATATCGGTTGTTTCGGTGTAACGGGTATCCGGTTGGTTTTGTAAAGAACTGCCTCAGGCACCAGGCACAACCGCAAGACCCCATCCCAAACGGAGAAATTGTGGCACGAAAATTCTACTCCCTGCCTTTATATGAAGGGGGCCTCTGAGGCAATCGCTCGGCAGTTGAATCGCCTTGGTATACACGTTGCTCACAAGCCAGCATCCTCACTACGCAGCACACTATCCCGAATAAAGGATCCCATCCCCAAAAATCAACAAACCAACGTAATTTATCGCATCCCGTGCGCAAATTGCTCTTGGGCATACGGGTCGACGCCTGGGCACGCGCATTAATGAACACAAAATAGCCGTCCGCCGCCGAGACCCTTTGTCCCTCGTCTTTGCGCACGCACTCGAGTGCGACCATCGATTCAATTGGGATGAAACTGAGGTCATCGCCATGGCCAACACAAACGGAGCGGGGGAATTCCTCAAGGCCTGGTACTCCTGTGCGGGCAGTATCAACCGCCATGTTGACCTGGACATCCATTATGAGGGTCTACGTTTACGACTCACCGCCCCCCGTCAAAATGCCACATCAACTACCGGCAACCCAGCCACCCGGAATCCAACTGATCCACCATCCACCCTCCCCCTGCAGCACCGGGAACCGCAGTTGTTCCACCTCCTCCTTCCCCTAGCTCACAATCTAACATGACTCACCTTTTACAAGCCAATGGTCTGTCGGTCCTATCACGCCAGCCTGTCTAGTGCGACATTCTAACACTCACTTTTATTTATTTCGTCTGACGACGGGTTGGTGTAACCAGCTCGAAAATTCACGAGTAAAACTCGCATTTTCCGAAGAACCTCTTCCTTTTTTCATTATATCAGCTCGGAATGCATACTATCTCTGATCTATATATATATATATATATATGATAGTGTGGGGCTCACCGATCTGCTTAAGGAACATGTATGTTCCGTTGTGCACTGGAGCTCAGACTAGAGCCCTCGCAGGCGGTCGCATAGCGACGTGTAGCATATGATGAAATGGAACCGACAAAGACAAGGAGACCAGAATGGCCATTTCTGGCTTATTAGCCGTCATCAGCCAGTCATACCCAATCCCAAGTGTGGCACATCTGGGATTCGAACCCGCGACCTTTGGTATGAGTCAAACGCTCTACCATTGAGCCAGGGGCTCGTTGTTTTGTCGGTTGTGATCGGGAATATGATGATAGTGTGGGGCTCACCGATCTGCTTAAGGAACATGTATGTTCCGTTGTGCCCTGGAGCTCAGACTAGAGCCCTCGCAGGCGGTAGCATAGCGACAGGTAGCATATGATGAAATGTTCCTTAAGCAGATCGGTGTGCCCCACACTATCATCATATTCCCGATCACAACCGACAAAACAACGAACCCGTGGCTCAATGGTAGAGCGTTCCACTCAAACACCAAAGGTCGCGGGTTCGAAGCCCAGGTGTGCCACACTTGGGATTGGCTATGACTGGCTGATGACGGCTAATAAGCCAGAAATGGCCATTCCGGTCTCCCTTGTCTTTGTCGGTTCCATTCCATTCCATATATATATATATATATATATATATATATATATATATATATATATATATATATATATATATATATATATATATATATATGCGAAATGGCATTTTCGACACAAGAAAAAGGAGACTGCAATGGCCATTTCTGGCTTATTAGCCGTCAGCAGCCAGCCATACCCAACCCCAGGTGTAGCGGCACCTGAGGCTCGAAATGGCGACCTGTCGGGTAGAAGTCCAACGCTCTAGCCCACTGCGCCAGGAGCTGGTTGTCGTGGCGGTTTCAATCGCGAATAGTAACAACGCTAGGCGGGTGCTCACCTTAGTCAACCTGAGATATGCAGTGGTAGTAAGGGTCCAATGGTTAATTTCATTCCTTGCATAAAAATTTTGGCAGCTACTTAAATCCAGGTGGGGAGATAGGTTCAACCAAGATAAATTCGGGTGGATAATGTTGCAAGGGACTGGAGTACACTGTAAGATGGAATTAACACTACCCGTTTGTAGGTTCTCGGACTCCTAGACGAACGACAAGAATGCGGACTCGACGAGAAATAAAAATCCGACGTTTATTTGTTGAGAAAGCAAATGTTTACAGAGCCAACAGGACTCTCGCAAATAAAGCCACTTCTGGCTGGTACCATCCGCAACTGCAATAAAAGATGCAACAGATGCCGAACACTTAGCTTAACCACAAACCCGAAAATAACACGCGATGATGTGCTGACAGTGGTGAAATTAAGAATTTTTTGGATCTGCTGAAGTGATTTACACGTGATAAAGGACTGAACTTCGCCTCTGCTACACGCAGACGAAAAAAAATGAGTCACAGATTAGGATGAACTTTTTGAACACTTTCGGTATATCTTTAATCGGTCATTTATAGTCAGCGGTGGAGTGACCGGTTAATTTCTCAGCAACTAGAGAAACTGAACCGGAAGGCGGGGGAAGGAATGACGGAGGAATTTCCCCAAATTACGTCGCTCTCAGCGTTCCTTCACTAGCGGAAACGGCAGTAACAAGACTATGATCAGCAGCGAGGAGTCTTCATGCAGCCTAGCACTGACCTGTTTGCCTCCGGGTACACTAAATTTGGTCTGGCCAGCAGTGCAAACAAAACGGTGAGCTTGTATCAATTGGCGTCGACTTCCATGTCATAACATCTACGGCGCCGTGAATTTCAAGTACGTCTAAGTTATTAAAGTGGACAATGCAGTAAACTGCCATGACAAACGGTACCCCGAAACTCGCCTCTTTCTCTTCTCCTTTTCATGCACAAGTTGCCTGACGGAGCTTTTCGGTGTACTTCTGAAGAAATTGGGCACATAAGCCAAAGCGGCGAGAAGCCTCCGTCTAACGCGTGCCACAGGCATATGTGTCGATAGTGAAGGATGCATGTAGACTTGAAGAATCCCTACTGACGTAAGCCATGACTCGATGAGCGCCTAGTTTTAGCTTAGCTACGTAAACCATTTGAGATAGTAAGCACGAATAAAACTCAAAGTGACGACGCAAAGAGGAAGCCAAGACTTTCAAATTTTAAACACCAACTAGATTAGCTGGGCTGAATACCAAAGGATTCGTCTCAACGTCGATACAAACAGGACGCCTAAAAACGCCACCAGCGGCATACAAGTACTTCTAGGGTATCATCGCTGTTAAAATATGTTTTGGACCACGAGAGACATTTCGGCAGTTCATATAACAGGAAGAACCCATAGCCTAGTGACCGAGCCCTAGAGACGCTTTGTAAACGAGTGAGCACAGTGACTGGCAGAATTCACGTATACGTGTAATACACAGATACTGGGCGCTACTCGCATAGGAATCGAGCTTTATTAGCTCGGCTTGCATAACGGTGAGTCGCTATAAGGATCACATTAAAAAGAATTCAGTAAACAAGAGTAGGGTTATCCCCAAATTATAAGCTACGACTTCTACTACAGCATGACAAATTTGACGGAGGAAGATATGCGCGATATGACCTCACCGTCTTACTTCATCCATCGTGAAGAATCTGAGTCAGGCCGACTGAAAATGAAGGCAGGCGTAGCGGCTAAATTGGCAAATAAATCTCAAAAGCATTCGTGCTGCGTACGTTTTGCCCTCCGTTTAGGCCTGACACGAAAGCGTCGTGAGTTCTTCGGAAGAGGAAAGCGAGCCCTAGGCAGTATTCGCAAAATTTTTCAGCAGTTATAGGAAGTAATTACGTGCAATGCCCCGATCATTCCTTTGACTAGTAAAAATGACAGGCAGTATGGACTTACGAGATTTACCGGCGAAGTGAGTTCCGACAGTTGGCCTTTGGAAAGAGGGCTCTCGACTATGCGTGGACAGACTCTGGTGGCAGCAGCAGAAGTCTTGGTTTCAGAGGCCCCGGGACGGGCATTGCCTACAACGCTTGAAATCGCAGCGTGCGACTCCTGAAAGACTAGTGCAGCATCGGAAGACGTAAAGTCGGGCGGCAGGCCCTCAAGGAAGGCGGAAGGGAGTGGAGGAGGAGAACGAGACTCCGAGCCCTCTGTCGCCGTTGTCACTGCTGCGGCCACCTCAGAGAGTGCGGAGCCATCAAGTGGCATGTGATGTAGATGGTGATGGACGTGGTGCACATGATGAATGTGATGGATATGGTGCACACAGTTGTGTATGCAGTCGCCGGACGGCGTTACTGCTGCGGCTGTTGGTGTCAACAATGCCACCGCTGATTGTTGTTGCTGTTCCGTTGTCGACCGCGGATATTGCTGTTGTGTTTGGTGGGATTGCACAAGTTGTTGTGATCTGGGCTGCGACCGGCGCTGGCTTTCCCCTGAGACCTCGGTGTAACGGTGCGGATAACAGAGAGCGGCGGGTCCGTGATCCACCAGCAGCGGGGCTGTTACAGTCGTGACGGGCGTCCAGGAGCCCGACTTGCCTGAGGCCCGTCCACGGTGCAGGCGTCCAGAGGAGCACGAAGATGAGGATTGCATATGGCAGGTGCAGGATAGGTGCCTTGTTTCGCCCTGAACAACATGGAACATAAAACGGGATGAAAACAGAGTAGCACACAACTTGACCATCGCGTTATACGATAAAACATTATATACATCTTGGACATAAAACCATGCTAAGGGTGCTGTTGGGCACTCTGTCCCTAACACCTGAAGTGATGTTTGAAGTCTTATACAGAAAGCATAAATAGGTAAGTGGTCAAACGGACCAAAAATATTGGCATAAATTTTCGAGTCAGCACTCTGTCCCTAACACCTGAAGTGATGTTTGAAGTCTTATACAGAAAGCAAAATAGGTAAGTGGTCAAACGGACCAAAAATATTGGCATAAATTTTCGAGTCAGCACAACTTGACCATCGTGTTATACGATAAAACATTATATACATCTTGGACATAAAACCATGCTAAGGGTGCTGTTGGGCACTCTGTCCCTAACACCTGAAGTGATGTTTGAAGTCTTATACAGAAAGCAAAATAGGTAAGTGGTCAAACGGACCAAAAATATTGGCATAAATTTTCGAGTCAGCAACGCAGTAAAATAATCGACCGTGGAGGATGATACCACTAAGCAAGCAACATGCATAGCTTTTGAGAGCACTATGATGCTGTTCAGTAAAAACACGGTGATTGAAAAGTAAGCGCAGAAGACAACGAAGTAAAAGGATTCTTTTGGGTTTAAGCAAAAACGAAGATTTATTGTGTAAATGGGTTCAAGGAAGTTGAGTCATCAGTATTAAACCAGAAAGCCATCATTAGTCGCAGAATTAGGAGTGGTGCTTGGCATAGGCAGCGGACGCGAACCACGGGGTTTTCTTGTAAAAACATATATGACTTCTTCAGGTGCCATTCTACTCGTAGATACTGGCGATTCATTTTCATCATCTGCAAAACTGCAGTCCGAGAGTGAGGCTAAGTGGCAGGCAGAAAGTAGTCTGAATAAGCGCATATTTCCGATAACAAAAACTGGCGGTAGCACTTGTTTGCGGTTTCAGAAAACAGGCTAACGTGTCAAGGAAGATCCGGCATCGTAAATCAGTTTTCGGTTGGTGAGGGGAATGTGCCTTTCAAGCCCTGACTAGGAGTGCGAAACCAGTACAAGTAGACGATTTGAGTCAAATCAGCTGAACAACCTAGAAGTAACATGACTAGTCAAGAACGAAGACGAGATTCTGTGAGCTCCGGCTTTCAGTCGTTAGCTGCCTATTGTGTCACTGAATATCAGGAAAAGTGGTGATAAAAAACAAAGGCGATTACTATTAAAACAACTACATCCCAACCTACCGAACTGCATAAATTCAGTCTTATCCATTTAAATCAAAGTGTGTTGTGCAAAGTGTGAAGTGGGTATGCACAAATTGAACTAGGACTCCGACAACTTGTGAACCATCATTGCATGCCTATGAACATGGGCTTCCATAGTGCTAAAAACTTTCATGAATACACTCATCTTTCGCGCTGTATGTCCCTGATGGAGACAAAGAGTGCAATCCATGGAGTAAGTTGAAAGGATAATGAGAACAAGACTACTAAAAATATGGCATCTTAAAGCTTTTTACCTACTGACTAACATCTTTTGAGTATATTAAAGAGGCTTTCAACGATTCGATGCATTTTTATTTAAGCCAAACCGTGTAAAAAGGCCATTGGTCGGCCAAATACCCTGAATTCTCTAAGATACGCAGGAAAATTAAGACAAGGACAAAACAGGTGGGGCCAAAAAATAATCAGACAAGAAGCATAGTGAAAGGACAATAACGCGGTTACATGTGGTTTGATCAGCTGATGTGGTGCAAGAGAGTTTTTGTTTCTCTATTGGGAGACAGTTCCCTCTGCTTGCATAAGGAACACCAATGCGCTTGGCTAGGATGATACCACGCCAGTGTTAAGTCTGCCGTCAGTACTGGCGCACTGGCCGCATAATATGAAACCATCAATGAACTGGGATTTTGTTCATTTTGCGTCTGTTTTTAAGAGAAGAAAGAACAAAATTAAAGAACAACAGCGGTATTATTGTGGAATTCCTTGCAAGTCTCAATATCCAAAGGGTCGGAGACGTTTAGTGCTCTCGCAAGAGCCAGCTAACCGTGGTCCAGTGATGAACACGAACGCACTGAATGATAGTGCACACTGCAGTACATCCTTCAACTCACGATGGCTGCTTGTTCTGTTAACTAAATGCATACGTCACTTCCGGTTACCACGAGTCTCTGTGGAATATAAGAAAGCAGGACAGGTTGTTGGAAAATAATGAGATCCACTACGGATAAACCCGCAATCAAGTTGGTTATTGAGCAAGGATGCATGTTTAGCCTAATGTATTTAATTACATCCTCCTGGAATAAGCTTCAACCGTGAAGAATTTACTCTAAAGAACCAACAGCCTGGGATTGACTAGCACGAACCTACGACTCCTCAAAATAAGTTCTTTAAGTAGACTAGTTGGCCAAATAAGTTGGTTTATGTACAAACACTGCAAAAGTAAAAGTAAGTTTCCAACAAACATAAAAACCGCTTTTGGTTAGTTGCTGTCATCCTGAAAATTTAGGCAAGGCAACGTAGGAGCTAATTGGTTTCCAAAAGAACAAAATAAGGATGATAGAGTCAACGAATTAGTAATACCAGTCCATTTTCACGGTTCCTTTAAAAATTTTATGGAGCCGCTGCGATAATTCGATCAAAACGAGGACAAGCCTGTACCAGGCATGAGCCTTGTTAGTCCTCTATGGTGGTATATGCTGAGTGGTGGCAGAAGACGAACAAAAACGGGTTGGTAATCACCACTGCCTGAGCAGGATTTTGCGAGTGAAGTGTTAAGTCGTAGTCTCTGCTTTAAATTAAACATCGCCGCACAGTGGACGAGTGAGCTCAGACAGAAGCATGACGCAATAGATTCTCCTGGATTTCGGGGTAGTCGTTCATTATCGATGAAAATAAGGGTAGGACGCACTATCTCGAATGTGAAAAAGGCACAATACGGAACATAACTTAGGGCGACAGAAGGTGCATCAAGCAGAAGTGCAAACAGGGCCAGGATTGGAAGTCAGTTTCGGGTAGGCGGTATAAGTGATACCAATATCAAAAGGGTGAAAAAGGGGTGAAAAGGGTGAAAAATACACCCAGAAATACTGATGAAGTGATCAGGCAGTTCAAGAACGCCACATTCTTTGAGTAGCTGTCGTTGAATCAAAGCAATTTTTATATCCCGCGATCAGTTAGCTGACCTGTAAACAGAACTAGATAAGATAAATCTTATTTTCGGCTAAACATTCAGTTCCAAACACGACGGAGATCAATACAGACCCCTCCGCACTCTGCTAAAAATAGTCAGATGACCAGGAGATGGTGTGTAGAAAGTAACGGAAAGATCTGAAATCAATCGACGAGGTAGAGCATATCATAATGATGGCGCACTAAGCAAACGTCTTAGTAGCCTACTTCCATGTTCAAGAGCTTGAGACTTACAATCCTGAGCTCAGTTTTCAGTTGAAAAACGAAATAGATTTAGGGTGCAGAAAAAGTAGACCCTCGAAACCACATCCGGGACGTTTGAAAAAAAACGAGCTCACAAAATTGGTCACGAGGAAAATTTCATCAGCACGGGAAAATTACAGAAGTCCTGCCCACTCAAATGATCAACGGTTGGCAGAAATTCATACCCTTACCGACTGCTCCTAGCTAAAATCTGTCATAAATCCAGATTATGGACTCCATTCTGCAGAGTTCACACCACGCTTAAGCAAGTAATCGTGTCTGCTATTTAAAATGGATGGAAATTTAGATAAAATAAATCTGCGCCCACGGGAGCTTAGACCACCGTGAATTCAAATAGCAGACCTGTGATGGTCGGTATTGGCTTGATAATGCGACAAACATTACAGCCACTTAGGATGGTGTGGAGAGGTAAGGTTTCACTGCTAAATTTTAATAGCATTCCCCCCCGCAAAAAAATTATTGCATCCAAGAGGGCAGTGAGCTTTAGAACGCATATTTGGGTTGTGTTGCGAATGCGTATTGTAAATTTTACTTACCTTATCAAAGGTTAGGTGGTAGCGAAACTAATGGCTAGATGAGCATGATCACTGAGCCTCTTGAGTGTTTATTTTGAGGAGTGTTTTATCGGAGATAGCAGCATGATTTTAAATTGTTTTTTTTTTCAAAAAGAATATAAAGTACAGTTGATTATCACCATAGTAGCTGGATTGCTTTTTCAGGACACGAGAAGTACTAATTTAAACCTAAACACAGAAAATCTATATTTCGAGTAATAACACATGATGTAGTAAGACATAAGACTCTATGAAAGTACCTCACGCGTGTAGTCCAAGGATCAGTATCCTAACAAAATTTAGGAGAACCAAAAGGAAAAAAATTCTGATGATTTTACCTACCGATACGGTGACATAGATTCGGATTATGATCAGAGCCGTAGATAATGGAAGAGTCAAACAATCACTGATGCTTAGGGGTTCCAACAAGGCTGGGGTACGATGTTATATAGCCTCAAAATTTAAAAAGACGATCAATGACGAGGTTGAAAAGTCAACACAACGTCACATATTAGTGTGAACCAAACTGATTATACCTAAAAATTTGGGCTGCTATACCAACCATAAAATGACAACACGTGCAAAGGTTTAACTACTGTGATAGTCTCTAAACTTTCTATGGCTGTAACGCTCACGCATATCAGAAATTGATATAGCCTGATTGACTCCCGTTCGATTGAAAGGATTTTGGCAAAAAAAACATAGCTTTTAGGTTTTTAAGTTCCCTGAATGTCAGTTGGAAGATTTCAGCGTAACAACAAATAAGAAAATGGATACTCGAAGACTGAAACACACATCAGCGTTTGAAGCCTGCATTTATACGAGCCAACATTTCGGAAGACACTGTTTAAGTGGAAATGAGCTTACAACAGCACTTTCGATGAAAACAGCAGGTTAAATTTTGATGAGAACCTGGCCTTACAGACAGTTATAATCTAACACTGAAAAATCTGATGTGAGCGCAAACTCGAAAATTTCACCCATTAACATCTAATAAGGGTACGTTAAAAAATAAGTACCATTTTTGGGTGAACGAGTCTTACTGCCAAGTAAAAATGCGCACCGAATTATTAAGGGTTTAAGTGCATGAGGAAAATATGACTGTACGGATAGGATTCCTTGGAATCCTGGCTAATTAGGAGTTTATATAGTAAGGCAGTAAGTAAAAAACGAACCCTTGACTTGGGTTTTGCCGGCGGAGCCGCCTGAGAAACACGGTTATTCTCCCGGACTTCCGACGAATAAACGGACTTTGACCTCGGCGTATCGCTTATCTTCCGTTCACCAGAAGATCTGAGTCGAAAGAGGCGGCTCAGTGTTCTCGAAAATCGAGTGAGGGTTGAAGGGCGCTCATTTCTATTTGCATCGCACTTCGCCTTCTTGTCGAGATTTGCAGGTTCACTACCTGCCAGGTCGAACCGATTATTCCACGGTTGATCCTTAAAGTGCGGTTGGACGGTCGAAAGAGCTGGACGATCAGATGGATGGCACACCGTGACAACAGTAGTGCAGCTAGGGGAGAAGTAGGAGGCGTGAGCACTTCCAGAGTTGCGGGTTCCCACTTCTGATCCCAAAGTGGTCATCTTCGACCAGATAGGACTTTCGCCGTTATGATAGGACTTGCTTGTGCATGAAGTCACGTTGCAATTACTACCTAAGTGGCATGTGCACAGCGAGTGAGACAAATCACGTCCAGAGGAACGCGAAACTGTCGGAGGGCACTGAAACTTGGTACAAAGGGCCGTAGTTTTTGTGGGGGCGGTAACCACTTCGGGCCGATTGGAAGGAGAGAGAAAGGAAAGGCTTGTATCCAAATCTTGTGAAGTGGGTTCCCGGGAATAAGGCTTGCAGGGAAAGGATGCACGGGACGATAGATTGGAGTCACTGATTGACTCATATACATCTTTACAGGCTAAATCCAAACTTTCGGAAGCCTTTTTACAGTGATTGAATGTTTCTAGACCCTTGCTATGAACAAGCAGTGGATGTTTTGGAGGCAAAGGAGGGGCACTATCCACATTCAGCGCTCCTGGGGGGATAGGTGGTGGCAAGCGCTTACCGATTTCATCCCTGAAAGGAGACTCCTGGAAATCAGTCCGGGTATTTTTCCGAGTGTTAGATCCACAGAGTCTAGGGGTATGTGCTCCAACGGGTGAGAACATGCCAACGGCGGGCCGATACATTGCATGCTCGAAGGGACACTCCGCGAAATGCAGCAAGCCAGGGTTTAATGAGGAGCCATCAATCCGTCCGATTGGCAAATTTGTATAGGGACGAAAAGCAGGTAGTTGTAACTGGTTAATTTAAACAAGCGATCTTCAATTGTTTAACTAGTGGAATGTGAAAAAATTGAAAGCAAAAAAAGGAAACATGTTCAAATACAGAATTTTATTCCGAAAGTTTCGATAGTGCGCATTTCTTACCTTGCGAATGCTCACTCACAGTTATTCGGGTTAATTTGTCCCTACAAAAATGAACGGGCGTGAAAACAAACTATGCATTTGTAAATACGGAGAAACGTATGCATGGAAGTTTGGATATGAACAACTATAAAGAAAACAATCTTTTCGTTGGAAAATTTGGAAACCGAAAGATAGAATAAAACCGAAAAGATAGAATAAAACCGAAAAGATAGAATAAACACCGAAAGATAGAATAAAAATAAGATAGAACCGAAAGATAGAATAAAAATTCTATAAAAAACAGGAAAAAGAGTTGACAACAAGAAGCAGAAAGGGTCATATAAAACAACCGAAATTTTTTAGCAGAATCTTGCACCAAACGCCAAGACTAATAAAAATCAGCAAACATGGCTACTGGCTGACGTTATTCTGCGTATACCTTATCTAATCGTTTCAACAAGGTGCTTCGTGACTATTCTTCATTGGCCAGTAATGAATATTTCTTCATGCAACCCGTCTCATGGATATTTAGTGTACTACAAAAACTTATCGCTGTTAATAGTATGAGCTTTTGGGGTTTTAACAGATTTTGGATTCATACAAAGGGAGCACCGGTCATACACCACACCGGCTTTCTATTAATTATTTTATGTATTTTATGTATTCAGTACTGATGATTAGACTTTAAAAAAGGACTCAACCGCCTATTCAAATGGTCCGATAAATGGTAGATGAAGTTCAACTTTGATAAATGTGTCACAATGCGGCTCAAAACGAAGAAGGCCATCGTGATGGGTAACTCCCATCAATACTTCCTTGGCGGAAGGTGCCTGTCGAATGTATCCGAATTAAAGGACTTTCGGAATCACCTTCTTGTCTTCCCTCAAGCCCTCCGCTCAATGTGTTAGGGCGGCCAAATGACGTCAAATGTCCTGTTTGCAATTAAACGAACTTTCGTAGACATTGATTAGGACTAGGCAAAGCAGAC